>JANJXV010001168.1:0-183913 GCA_024803745.1 Megascapheus bottae | reverse complement strand
ACCTCCAATCTATGACTTCACACCCTTCGAATCTATGACTTCACACACCTCCATTCTATGACTTCACATACCTACATTCTATTTCTTCACAAACCTACATTCTGACTTCACACACCTCCATTCTCTGACTTCACACACCTCCATTCTATAACTTTACACACCTCCATTCTTTAACTTCACACACTTCCAATGTTTGACTTCACAAACCTCCATTCCATGACTTCATACACCTCCATTCTATGACTTCACACACATCCATTCTTTGACTTCACACATCTCCATTTTGACTTCACACACCTCCATTCTGTGACTTCACACACATCCATTCTTTGACTTCACACACCACAATTTTGACTTCACACAAGTCCATTCATTGACTTCACACATCTCCATTCTCTGATTCACACACCTCCATTTTGACTTCACACACTTCCATACTGTGACTTCACACACCTCCATTCTATGACTTCACACACCTCTCTTCTATGAATTCACACACCGCCATTCTGTGACTTCACACACTTCCATTTTGAGTTCACCCACTTCCATTCTGTGACTTCACACACCTCCATTCTATGACTTCACATACCTCATTTCTGAGTTGACACACCTCCATTTTGTGACTTCACATACCTCTAATCTAACTTCACACACCTCCATTCTATGACTTCACACACCTCCATTCTGTGACTTCAAAAACCACCATTCTATGACTTCACACATCTCCATTATGACTTCACACACCTCCATTCTATGAGTTCACACAGCTCCATTCTGACTTCACACACCTCCATTCTATGACTTCGCACACCTGTATTCTCACTTCACACATCTCCATTCTGTGACTTCACATTCCTCCATTCTTTGACTTCACACCCCTCCATTCTGTGCCTTCACACACCTCCACTCTGTGACTTTACAGACCTCCATTCTGTGACTTCACACACCTCCGTTCCATGAATTCACACACCTCCATTCTATGAGTTCATACACCTCCATTCTATGAGTTCACACACCTTCATTCTTACTTCAGCAACATCCATTCTATGACTCCAGACACCGACATTCTATGACTTCACACACCTTCATTCTTACTTCAGCAACATCCATTCTATGACTTCATACACCTCCATTCTATGACTTCACAAACCTCCATTCTGTGACTTCACACATCTCCATTCTGGGTTCACAAACCTCCATTCTGTGACTTCACACACCTCCATTCTGACTTCACACACCTCCATTCTATGACTTCACACACTTCCATTCTATGACTTCACACACCTCCGTTATGTGACTTCACATACCTCCTCTCTGAGTTCACACACCTCCATTCTGTGTCTTCACACACCTCCATTCTGTGACTTCAGACACCTCCTTCTATGACTTCACACACCTTCATTCTGTGACTTCACACACGTCCATTCTATGACTTCACACACCTAGTTTCTGAGTTGACACACCTGCCTTCTGTGATTTCTCAAACCTCCAATCTGAGTTCACACACCTCCATTCTATGACTTCACACACCTCCATTCTTTGACATCAAAAGCCACCATTCTATGACTTCACACACCTCCATTTTGACTTCACACACCTCCATTCTACGAGTTCACACACTTCCATTCTGCCTTCACCCACCTCCATTCTATGACTTTACTCAGCTCCATTCTGACTTCACACACCTCCATTTGTGAATTCACACACCACAATTTTGACTTCAAACACCTCCATTCTGTGACTTCACACACCTCCATTCTGTGACTTCACACACCTCCATTTTGACTTCACACACCTCCATTCTGTGACTTCACACACCTCCATTCTGTGACTTCACACATCTCCATTCTGACTTCACAGATCTCCATTCTGTGACTTCACACACCTCCCTCTGTGACTTCACACACCTCCAATCTATGACTTCACACCCTTCGAATCTATGACTTCACACACCTCCATTCTATGACTTCACACACCTACATTCTATGACTTCACACACCTGCATTCTGACTTCACACACCTCCATTCTCTGACTTCACACACCTCCATTCTATGACTTTACACACCTCCATTTTGTAACTTCACACACTTCCAATGTTTGACTTCACAAAACTCCATTCCATGACTTCATACACCTCCATTCTATGACTTCACACACATCCATTCTTTGACTTCACACACCTCCATTTTGACTTCACACACCTCCATTCTGTGACTTCACACACATCCATTCTTTGACTTCACACACCACAATTTACTTCACACAAGTCCATTCATTGACTTCACACATCTCCATTCTCTGACTTCACACACCTCCATTTTGACTTCACACACTTCCATTCTGTGACTTCACACACCTCCATTCTATGACTTCACACACCTCCCTTCTATTAATTCACACACCGCCATTCTGTGACTTCACACACCTCCATTTTGAGTTCACCCACTTCCATTCTGTGACTTCACACAACTCCATTCTATGACTTCACATACCTCATTTCTGAGTTGACACACCTTCATTTTGTGACTTCACTTACCTCTAATCTAACTTCACACACCTCCATTCTATGACTTCACACACCTCCATTCTGTGACTTCAAAAACCACCATTCTATGACTTCACACATCTCCATTATGACTTCACACACCTCCATTCTATGAGTTCACACAGCTCCATTCTGACTTCACACACCTCCATTCTATGACTTCGCACATCTCCATTCTGACTTCACACACCTCCATGCTGTGACTTCACACACCTCCATTCTATGACTTCACACACCTCCATTATTTGACTTCACACACCTCCATTCTATGACTTCACACACCTCCACTGTGACTTCACAGAACTCCATTCTGTGACTTCACACACCTCCCGCTGTGACCTCACACACCTCCATTCTATGACTTCACACACCTCCATTCTATGACTTCACACACCTGCATTCTGACTTCACACACCTCCATTCTCTGAATTCACACACCTCCATTCTATGACTTCACACACCTCCATTCTGTAACTTCACACACTTCCAATGTTTGACTTCGCAAACCTCCATTCCATGACTTCATACACCTCCATTCTATGACTTCACACACATCCATTCTTTGACTTCACACATCTCCATTTTGACTTCACACACCTCCATTCTGTGACTTCACACACATCCATTCTTTGACTTCACACACCACAATTTTGACTTCACACAAGTCCATTCATTGACTTCACACACCTCCATTCTCTGACTTCAGACACCTCCATTTTGACTTCACACACTTCCATTCTGTGACTTCAAACACCTCCATTCTATGACTTCACACACCTCCCTTCTATGAATTCACACACCGCCATTCTGTGACTTCACACACCTCCATTTTGAGTTCACCCACTTCCATTCTGTGACTTCACACAACTCCATTCTATGACTTCACATACCTCATTTCTGAGTTGACACACCTCCATTTTGTGACTTCACATACCTCTAATCTAACTTCACACACCTCCATTCTATGACTTCACACACCTCCATTCTGTGACTTCAAAAACCACCGTTCTATGACTTCACACATCTCCATTGTGACTTCGACACCTCCATTCTATGAGTTCACACAGCTCCATTCTGACTTCACACACCTCCATTCTATGACTTCGCACACCTGTATTCTCACTTCACACATCTCCATTCTGTGACTTCACATTCCTCCATTCTTTGACTTCACAACCCTCCATTCTGTGCCTTCACACACCTCCACTCTGTGACTTTACAGACCTCCATTCTGTGACTTCACACACCTCCATTCTATGACTTCACACACTTCCATTGTTTGACATCATATACCTCCATCCTTTGACTTCACACACCTCCGTTCCATGAATTCACACACCTCCATTCTATGAGTTCATACACCTCCATTCTATGATTTCACACACCTTCATTCTTACTTCAGCAACATCCATTCTATGACTTCATACACCTCCATTCTATGACTTCACAAACCTCCATTCTGTGACTTCACACACCTCCATTCGGGATTCACACACCTCAATTCTGTGACTTCACACACCTCCATTCTGTGACTTCACACACCTCCTCTCTGAGTTCACACACCTCCATTCTGTGTCTTCACACACCTCCATTCTGTGACTTCAGACACCTCCTTCTATGACTTCACACACCTTCATTCTGTGACTTCACACACATCCATTCTATGACTTCACACACCTAGTTTCTGAGTTGACACACCTCCCTTCTGTGATTTCACACACCTCCAGTCTGAGTTCACACACCTCCATTCTATGACTTCACACACCTCCATTCTTTGACATCAAAAACCACCATTCTATGACTTCACACACCTCCATTTTGACTTCACACACCTCCATTTTAAGAGTTCACACACTACCATTCTCCCTTCACCCACCTCCATTCTATGACTTCACTCAGCTCCATTCTGACTTCACACACCTCCATTTGTGAATTCACACACCACAATTTTGACTTCAAACACCTCCATTCTGTGACTTCACACACCTCCATTCTGTGACTTCACACACCTCCATTTTGACTTTACACACCTCCATTCTGAGTTCACACAACTCCATTCTGTTTCTTCACACATCTCCATTCTGACTTCACAGATCTCCATTCTGTGACTTCACACACCTCCCTCTGTGACTTCACACACCTCCAATCTATGACTTCACACCCTTCGAATCTATGACTTCACACACCTCCATTCTATGACTTCACATACCTACATTCTATTTCTTCACAAACCTACATTCTGACTTCACACACCTCCATTCTCTGACTTCACACACCTCCATTCTATAACTTTACACACCTCCATTCTTTAACTTCACACACTTCCAATGTTTGACTTCACAAACCTCCATTCCATGACTTCATACACCTCCATTCTATGACTTCACACACATCCATTCTTTGACTTCACACACCTCCATTTTGACTTCACACACCTCCATTCTGTGACTTCACACACATCCATTCTTTGACTTCACACACCACAATTTACTTCACACAAGTCCATTCATTGACTTCACACATCTCCATTCTCTGACTTCACACACCTCCATTTTGACTTCACACACTTCCATACTGTGACTTCACACACCTCCATTCTATGACTTCACACACCTCTCTTCTATGAATTCACACACCGCCATTCTGTGACTTCACACACTTCCATTTTGAGTTCACCCACTTCCATTCTGTGACTTCACACACCTCCATTCTATGACTTCACATACCTCATTTCTGAGTTGACACACCTCCATTTTGTGACTTCACATACCTCTAATCTAACTTCACACACCTCCATTCTATGACTTCACACACCTCCATTCTGTGACTTCAAAAACCACCATTCTATGACTTCACACATCTCCATTATGACTTCACACACCTCCATTCTATGAGTTCACACAGCTCCATTCTGACTTCACACTCCTCCATTCTATGACTTCGCACACCTGTATTCTCACTTCACACATCTCCATTCTGTGACTTCACATTCCTCCATTCTTTGACTTCACACCCCTCCATTCTGTGCCTTCACACACCTCCACTCTGTGACTTTACAGAACTCCATTCTGTGACTTCACACACCTCCGTTCCATGAATTCACACACCTCCATTCTATGAGTTCATACACCTCCATTCTATGAGTTCACACACCTTCATTCTTACTTCAGCAACATCCATTCTATGACTCCAGACACCGACATTCTATGACTTCACACACCTTCATTCTTACTTCAGCAACATCCATTCTATGACTTCATACACCTCCATTCTATGACTTCACAAACCTCCATTCTGTGACTTCACACACCTCCATTCTGGGTTCACAAACCTCCATTCTGTGACTTCACACACCTCCATTCTGACTTCACACACCTCCATTCTATGACTTCACACACTTCCATTCTATGACTTCACACACCTCCGTTATGTGACTTCACATACCTCCTCTCTGAGTTCACACACCTCCATTCTGTGTCTTCACACACCTCCATTCTGTGACTTCAGACACCTCCTTCTATGACTTCACACACCTTCATTCTGTGACTTCACACACGTCCATTCTATGACTTCACACACCTAGTTTCTGAGTTGACACACCTGCCTTCTGTGATTTCTCAAACCTCCAATCTGAGTTCACACACCTCCATTCTATGACTTCACACACCTCCATTCTTTGACATCAAAAGCCACCATTCTATGACTTCACACACCTCCATTTTGACTTCACACACCTCCATTCTACGAGTTCACACACTTCCATTCTGCCTTCACCCACCTCCATTCTATGACTTTACTCAGCTCCATTCTGACTTCACACACCTCCATTTGTGAATTCACACACCACAATTTTGACTTCAAACACCTCCATTCTGTGACTTCACACACCTCCATTCTGTGACTTCACACACCTCTATTTTGACTTCACACACCTCCATTCTGTGACTTCACACACCTCCATTCTGTGACTTCACACATCTCCATTCTGACTTCACAGATCTCCATTCTGTGACTTCACACACCTCCCTCTGTGACTTCACACACCTCCAATCTATGACTTCACACCCTTCGAATCTATGACTTCACACACCTCCATTCTATGACTTCACACACCTACATTCTATGACTTCACACACCTGCATTCTGACTTCACACACCTCCATTCTCTGACTTCACACACCTCCATTCTATGACTTTACACACCTCCATTTTGTAACTTCACACACTTCCAATGTTTGACTTCACAAAACTCCATTCCATGACTTCATACACCTCCATTCTATGACTTCACACACATCCATTCTTTGACTTCACACACCTCCATTTTGACTTCACACACCTCCATTCTGTGACTTCACACACATCCATTCTTTGACTTCACACACCACAATTTACTTCACACAAGTCCATTCATTGACTTCACACATCTCCATTCTCTGACTTCACACACCTCCATTTTGACTTCACACACTTCCATTCTGTGACTTCACACACCTCCATTCTATGACTTCACACACCTCCCTTCTATTAATTCACACACCGCCATTCTGTGACTTCACACACCTCCATTTTGAGTTCACCCACTTCCATTCTGTGACTTCACACAACTCCATTCTATGACTTCACATACCTCATTTCTGAGTTGACACACCTCCATTTTGTGACTTCACTTACCTCTAATCTAACTTCACACACCTCCATTCTATGACTTCACACACCTCCATTCTGTGACTTCAAAAACCACCATTCTATGACTTCACACATCTCCATTATGACTTCACACACCTCCATTCTATGAGTTCACACAGCTCCATTCTGACTTCACACACCTCCATTCTATGACTTCGCACATCTCCATTCTGACTTCACACACCTCCATGCTGTGACTTCACACACCTCCATTCTATGACTTCACACACCTCCATTATTTGACTTCACACACCTCCATTCTATGACTTCACACACCTCCACTGTGACTTCACAGAACTCCATTCTGTGACTTCACACACCTCCCGCTGTGACCTCACACACCTCCATTCTATGACTTCACACACCTCCATTCTATGACTTCACACACCTGCATTCTGACTTCACACACCTCCATTCTCTGAATTCACACACCTCCATTCTATGACTTCACACACCTCCATTCTGTAACTTCACACACTTCCAATGTTTGACTTCGCAAACCTCCATTCCATGACTTCATACACCTCCATTCTATGACTTCACACACATCCATTCTTTGACTTCACACATCTCCATTTTGACTTCACACACCTCCATTCTGTGACTTCACACACATCCATTCTTTGACTTCACACACCACAATTTTGACTTCACACAAGTCCATTCATTGACTTCACACACCTCCATTCTCTGACTTCAGACACCTCCATTTTGACTTCACACACTTCCATTCTGTGACTTCAAACACCTCCATTCTATGACTTCACACACCTCCCTTCTATGAATTCACACACCGCCATTCTGTGACTTCACACACCTCCATTTTGAGTTCACCCACTTCCATTCTGTGACTTCACACAACTCCATTCTATGACTTCACATACCTCATTTCTGAGTTGACACACCTCCATTTTGTGACTTCACATACCTCTAATCTAACTTCACACACCTCCATTCTATGACTTCACACACCTCCATTCTGTGACTTCAAAAACCACCGTTCTATGACTTCACACATCTCCATTGTGACTTCGACACCTCCATTCTATGAGTTCACACAGCTCCATTCTGACTTCACACACCTCCATTCTATGACTTCGCACACCTGTATTCTCACTTCACACATCTCCATTCTGTGACTTCACATTCCTCCATTCTTTGACTTCACAACCCTCCATTCTGTGCCTTCACACACCTCCACTCTGTGACTTTACAGACCTCCATTCTGTGACTTCACACACCTCCCTTCTGTGACTTCACACACCTCTATTAGATGACTTCACACCTCCATGCTGACTTCAGATACCTCCATTCTGTGACTTCACAGACCTCCATTCTATGACTTCACACACCTCCATTCTATGACTTCACACACCTTCATTATTACTTCAGAAACATCCATTCTATGACCTCACACAACTCCATTCTATGAGTTCACAAACCTGCATTCTGTGAATTCACACACCTCCATTCTGAGTTCACACAACTCCATTCGGTGTCTTCACACACCTCCATTCTTACTTCACAAACCTACATTCTATGACTTCACACACTTCCATTCTATGACTTCACAAACCTCCATTCTGTGACTTCTCACACCTCCATTCTGAGTTCACACACCTCCATTCTGTGACTTCACACACCTCCACTCCGTGATTTCACACACCTCCATTCTGTGACTTCACACACCTCCATTCTCTCACTACACACCTCCATTCTGTGACTTCACACACCTCCATTCTGTGACTTCACACACCTCCATTCTGTGACTTCACACACCTCCATTCTATGAGTTCACACAGCTCCGTTCTGACTTCCAATACCTCCATTCTATGACTTCACACACCTCCATTGTGACTTCAAACACCTCCATTCTATGAGTTCACACATCTCCATTCTGACTTCACAAACCTCCATTCTATGACTTCACAGACTTTGAATATGTGACTTCACTCACCTCCACTCTATCACTTCACACTTCTCCATTCTATGACTTCCCACACCTCCTTTCCATGACTTCACCCACCCCCATTCTATGACTTCACACCTCCATTCTGACTTCACACACCTCCATTCTGTGACTTCACACACCTCCATTCTATGACTTCACACACCTTCATTATTACTTCAGAAACATCCATTCTAAGACTTCACACACCTCCATTCTGTGACTTCACACACCTCCATTCTATGACTTCACACACCTTCATTATTACTTCAGAAACATCCATTCTAAGACTTCACACACCTCCATTCTATGACTTCACACACCTCCATTCTATGACTTCACACACCTCCATTCTGTGACTTCACACACCTCCATTCTATGTCTTCACACACATCCATTGTGACTTCACACACGTCCATTCTATGAGTTCACACACCTCCATTCTGACTTCACACACCTCCATTCTATGACTTCACACTCCTCCATTCTGACTTCACACAGCTCCTTTCTGTGAATTCACAAAATTCCATTCTATGATTTCACACACCTCCCTTCTGACTTCACATACCTCCCGTCTGTGACTTCACACACCTCCATTGTGAGTTCACCCACCTCCATTATGAGTTCACACACCTGCATTGTGACTTCACCCACCTCCATTCTATGACTTCACACACCGGCATTGTGACTTCACCCACCTCCATTCTATGAGTTCACACACCTGCATTGTGACTTCACACACCTCCATTCTATGACTTCACACATCTCCATTCTGACTTCACACACCTCCATGCTGTGACTTCACACACCTCCATTCTATGACTTCACACACCTCCATTATTTGACTTCACACACCTCCATTCTATGACTTCACACACCTCCACTGTGACTTCACAGAACTCCATTCTGTGACTTCACACACCTCCCGCTGTGACCTCACACACCTCCATTCTATGACTTCACACACCTCCATTCTATGACTTCACACACCTGCATTCTGACTTCACACACCTCCATTCTCTGAATTCACACACCTCCATTGTATGACTTCACACACCTCCATTCTGTAACTTCACACACTTCCAATGTTTGACTTCGCAAACCTCCATTCCATGACTTCATACACCTCCATTCTATGACTTCACACACATCCATTCTTTGACTTCACACATCTCCATTTTGACTTCACACACCTCCATTCTGTGACTTCACACACATCCATTCTTTGACTTCACACACCACAATTTTGACTTCACACAAGTCCATTCATTGACTTCACACACCTCCATTCTCTGACTTCAGACACCTCCATTTTGACTTCACACACTTCCATTCTGTGACTTCAAACACCTCCATTCTATGACTTCACACACCTCCCTTCTATGAATTCACACACCGCCATTCTGTGACTTCACACACCTCCATTTTGAGTTCACCCACTTCCATTCTGTGACTTCACACAACTCCATTCTATGACTTCACATACCTCATTTCTGAGTTGACACACCTCCATTTTGTGACTTCACATACCTCTAATCTAACTTCACACACCTCCATTCTATGACTTCACACACCTCCATTCTGTGACTTCAAAAACCACCGTTCTATGACTTCACACATCTCCATTGTGACTTCGACACCTCCATTCTATGAGTTCACACAGCTCCATTCTGACTTCACACACCTCCATTCTATGACTTCGCACACCTGTATTCTCACTTCACACATCTCCATTCTGTGACTTCACATTCCTCCATTCTTTGACTTCACAACCCTCCATTCTGTGCCTTCACACACCTCCACTCTGTGACTTTACAGACCTCCATTCTGTGACTTCACACACCTCCATTCTATGACTTCACACACTTCCATTGTTTGACATCATATACCTCCATCCTTTGACTTCACACACCTCCGTTCCATGAATTCACACACCTCCATTCTATGAGTTCATACACCTCCATTCTATGATTTCACACACCTTCATTATTACTTCAGCAACATCCATTCTATGACTTCATACACCTCCATTCTATGACTTCACAAACCTCCATTCTGTGACTTCACACACCTCCATTCGGGATTCACACACCTCCATTCTGTGACTTCACACACCTCCATTCTGTGACTTCACACACCTCCTCTCTGAGTTCACACACCTCCATTCTGTGTCTTCACACACCTCCATTCTGTGACTTCAGACACCTCCTTCTATGACTTCACACACCTTCATTCTGTGACTTCACACACATCCATTCTATGACTTCACACACCTAGTTTCTGAGTTGACACACCTCCCTTCTGTGATTTCACACACCTCCAGTCTGAGTTCACACACCTCCATTCTATGACTTCACACACCTCCATTCTTTGACATCAAAAACCACCATTCTATGACTTCACACACCTCCATTTTGACTTCACACACCTCCATTTTAAGAGTTCACACACTACCATTCTCCCTTCACCCACCTCCATTCTATGACTTCACTCAGCTCCATTCTGACTTCACACACCTCCATTTGTGAATTCACACACCACAATTTTGACTTCAAACACCTCCATTCTGAGTTCACACAACTCCATTCTGTTTCTTCACACATCTCCATTCTGACTTCACAGATCTCCATTCTGTGACTTCACACAGCTCCCTCTGTGACTTCACACACCTCCAATCTATGACTTCACACCCTTCGAATCTATGACTTCACACACCTCCATTCTATGACTTCACATACCTACATTCTATTTCTTCACACACCTACATTCTGACTTCACACACCTCCATTCTCTGACTTCACACACCTCCAATCTATAACTTTACACACCTCCATTCTGTAACTTCACACACTTCCAATGTTTGACTTCACAAACCTCCATTCCATGACTTCATACACCTCCATTCTATGACTTCACACACATCCATTCTTTGACTTCACACACCTCCATTTTGACTTCACACACCTCCATTCTGTGACTTCACACACATCCATTCTTTGACTTCACACACCACAATTTACTTCACACAAGTCCATTCATTGACTTCACACATCTCCATTCTCTGACTTCACACACCTCCATTTTGACTTCACACACTTCCATACTGTGACTTCACACACCTCCATTCTATGACTTCACACACCTCTCTTCTATGAATTCACACACCGCCATTCTGTGACTTCACACACTTCCATTTTGAGTTCACCCACTTCCATTCTGTGACTTCACACACCTCCATTCTATGACTTCACATACCTCATTTCTGAGTTGACACACCTCCATTTTGTGACTTCACATACCTCTAATCTAACTTCACACACCTCCATTCTATGACTTCACACACCTCCATTCTGTGACTTCAAAAACCACCATTCTATGACTTCACACATCTCCATTATGACTTCACACACCTACATTCTATGAGTTCACACAGCTCCATTCTGACTTCACACACCTCAATTCTATGACTTCGCACACCTGTATTCTCACTTCACACATCTCCATTCTGTGACTTCACATTCCTCCATTCTTTGACTTCACACCCCTCCATTCTGTGCCTTCACACACCTCCACTCTGTGATTTTACAGACCTCCATTCTGTGACTTCACACACCTCCATTCCATGAATTCTCACACCTCCATTCTATGAGTTCATACACCTCCATTCTATGAGTTCACACACCTTCATTCTTACTTCAGCAACATCCATTCTATGACTCCAGACACCTCCATTCTATGACTTCACACACCTTCATTCTTACTTCAGCAACATCCATTCTATGACTTCATACACCTCCATTCTATGACTTCACAAACCTCCATTCTGTGACTTCACACACCTCCATTCTGGGTTCACAAACCTCCATTCTGTGACTTCACACACCTCCATTCTGACTTCAAACACCTCCATTCTATGACTTCACACACTTCCATTCTATGACTTCACACACCTCCGTTATGTGACTTCACACACCTCCTGAGTTCACACACCTCCATTCTGTGTCTTCACACACCTCCATTCTGTGACTTCAGACACCTCCTTCTATGACTTCACACACCTTCATTCTGTGACTTCACACACGTCCATTCTATGACTTCACACACCTAGTTTCTGAGTTAACACACCTCCCTTCTGTGATTTCTCAAACCTCCAATCTGAGTTCATTCATTGACTTCACACATCTCCATTCTCTGACTTCACACACCTCCATTTTGACTTCACACACTTCCATTCTGTGACTTCACACACCTCCATTCTATGACTTCACACACCTCCCTTCTATTAATTCACACACCGCCATTCTGTGACTTCACACACCTCCATTTTGAGTTCACCCACTTCCATTCTGTGACTTCACACAACTCCATTCTATGACTTCACATACCTCATTTCTGAGTTGACACACCTCCATTTTGTGACTTCACTTACCTCTAATCTAACTTCACACACCTCCATTCTATGACTTCACACACCTCCATTCTGTGACTTCAAAAACCACCATTCTATGACTTCACACATCTCCATTATGACTTCACACACCTCCATTCTATGAGTTCACACAGCTCCATTCTGACTTCACACACCTCCATTCTATGACTTCGCACACCTGCATTTTGACTTCACACACCTCCATTCTGTGACTTCAAAAACCACCATTCTATGACTTCACACATCACCATTGTGACTTCGACACCTCCATTCTATGAGTTCACACAGCTCCATTCTGACTTCACACACCTCCATTCTATGACTTCGCACACCTGTATTCTCACTTCACACATCTCCATTCTGTCACTTCACATTCCTCCATTCTTTGACTTCACACCCCTCCATTCTGTGCCTTCACACACCTCCACTCTGTGACTTCACAGACCTCCATTCTGTGACTTCACACACCTCCCTTCTGTGACTTCACACACCTCCATTCTATGACTTCACACACCTCCATTCTAAGACTTCACACACCTCCATTCTATGACTTCACACACTTCCATTGTTTGACATCATATACCTCCATCCTTTGACTTCACACACCTCCGTTCCATGAATTCACACACCTCCATTCTATGAGTTCATACACCTCCATTCTATGAGTTCGCACACCTTCATTCTTACTTCAGCAACATCCATTCTATGACTTCAGACACCTCCATTCTATGACTTCACACACCTTCATTCTTACTTCAGCAACATCCATTCTATGACTTCATACACCTCCATTCTATGACTTCACAAACCTCCATTCTGTGACTTCACACACCTCCATTCTGGATTCACACACCTCCATTCTGACTTCACACACCTCCATCTGTGACTTCACACACCTCCTCTCTGAGTTCACACACCTCCATTCTGTTTCTTCACACACCTCCATTCTGTGACTTCAGACACCTCCTTCTATGACTTCACACACCTTCATTCTGTGACTTCACACACATCCATTCTATGACTTCACACACCTAATTTCTGAGTTGACACACCTCCCTTCTGTGATTTCACACACCTCCAGTCTGAGTTCACACACCTCCATTCTATGACTTCACACACCTCTATTCTTTGACATCAAAAACCACCATTCTATGACTTCACACACCTCCATTTTGACTTCAAACACCTCCATTCTACGAGTTCACACACTTCCATTCTCCCTTCACCCACCTCCATTCTATGACTTCACTCAGCACCATTCTGACTTCACACACCTCCATTTGTGAATTCACACACCACAATTTTGACTTCAAACACCTCCATTCTGTGACTTCACACACCTCCATTCTGTGACTTCACACACCTCCATTTTGACTTCACACACCTCCATTCTGAGTTCACACAACTCCATTCTGTTTCTTCACACATCATCATTGTGACTTCACAGATCTCCATTCTGTGACTTCACACCTCCCTCTGTGACTTCACACACCTCCAATCTATGACTTCACACCCTTCGAATCTATGACTTCACACACCTCCATTCTATGACTTCACACACCTACATTCTATGACTTCACAGACCTGCATTCTGACTTCACACACCTCCATTCTCTGACTTCACACACCTCCATTCTATGACTTTACACACCTCCATTCTGTAACTTCACACACTTCCAATGTTTGACTTCACAAACCTCAATTCCATGACTTCATACACCTCCATTCTATGACTTCACACACATCCATTCTTTGACTTCACACACCTCCATTTTGACTTCACACACCTCCATTCTGTGACTTCACACACATCAATTCTTTGACTTCACACACCACAATTTACTTCACACAAGTCCATTCATTGACTTCACACATCTCCATTCTCTGACTTCACACACCTCCATTTTGACTTCACACACTTCCATTCTGTGACTTCACACACCTCCATTCTATGACTTCACACACCTCCCTTCTATGAATTCACACACCGCCATTCTGTGACTTCACACACCTCCATTTTGAGTTCACCCACTTCCATTCTGTGACTTCACACACCTCCATTCTATGACTTTACATACCTCATTTCTGAGTTGACAAACCTCCATTTTGTGACTTCACTTACCTCTAATCTAACTTCACACACCTCCATTCTATGACTTCACACACCTCCATTCTGTGACTTCAAAAACCACCATTATATGACTTCACACATCTCCATTATGACTTCACACACCTCCATTCTATGAGTTCACACAGCTCCATTCTGACTTCACACACCTCCATTCTATGACTTCGCACACCTGCATTCTCACTTCACACATCTCCATTCTGTGACTTCACATTCCTCCATTCTTTGACTTCACACCCCTCCATTCTGTGCCTTCACACACCTCCACTCTGTGACTTTACAGACCTCCATTCTGTGACTTCACACACCTCCGTTCCATGAATTCACACACCTCCATTCTATGAGTTCATACACCTCCATTCTATGAGTTCACACACCTTCATTCTTACTTCAGCAACATCCATTCTATGACTCCAGACACCTCCATTCTATGACTTCACACACCTTCATTCTTACTTGAGCAACATCCATTGTATGACTTCATACACCTCCATTCTATGACTTCACAAACCTCCATTCTGTGATTTCACACACCTCCAATCTGAGTTCACACACCTCCATTCTATGACTTCACACACCTCCATTCTTTGACATCAAAAACCACCATTCTATGACTTCACACACCTCCATTTTGACTTCACACACCTCCATTCTACGAGTTCACACACTTCCATTCTGCCTTCACCCACCTCCATTCTATGACTTCACTCAGCTCCATTCTGACTTCACACACCTCCATTTGTGAATTCACACACCATAATTTTGACTTCAAACACCTCCATTCTGTGACTTCACACACCTCCATTCTGTGACTTCACACACCTCCATTTTGACTTCACACGCCTCCATTCTGTGACTTCACACACCTCCATTCTGTGACTTCACACACCACCATTGTTTGACTTCACACACCTCCATTCTTGGACTTCACACACCTCCATTCCATGACTTCACACACCTCCATTCTTTGAGTTCACAAACCTCCATTTTGACTTCACACACCTCCATTCTATGACTTCACACACCTTCATTCCTACTTCAGAAACATCCATTCTATGACTGCACACACCTCCATTCTATCACTTCACACACCTCCATTCTGAATTCACACAGCTCCATTCTATGACGTTACACACCTCCATTCTGTGACTTCACACACTTCCATTCTATGACTTCACACACCTTCATTCTTACTTCACAAACATCCATTCTATGACTTCACACACCTACATTCTATGACTTCACACACCTCCATTCTGTGACTTCACACACCTCCATTCTATGTCTTCACACACCTCCATTATGACTTCACACACCTCCATTCTATGACTTCACACACCTTCATTCTTACTTCAGCAACATCCATTCTATGACTTCATACACCTCCATTCTATGACTTCACAAACCTCCATTCTGTGACTTCACACACCTCCATTCTGGGTTCACAAACCTCCATTCTGTGACTTCACACACCTCCATTCTGACCTCACACACCTCCATTCTATGACTTCACACACTTCCATTCTATGACTTCACACACCTCCATTATGTGACTTCACACACCTCCTCTCTGAGTTCACACACCTCCATTCTGTTTCTTCACACACCTCCATTCTGTGACTTCAGACACCTCCTTCTATGACTTCACACACCTTCATTCTGTGACTTCACACACGTCCATTCTATGACTTCACACACCTAGTTTCTGAGTTGACACACCTCCCTTCTGTGATTTCACACACCTCCAATCTGAGTTCACACACCTCCATTCTATGACTTCACACACCTCCATTCTTTGACATCAAAAACCACCATTCTATGACTTCACACACCTCCATTTTGACTTCACACACCTCCATTCTACGAGTTCACACACATCCATTCTGCCTTCACCCACCTCCATTCAATGACTTCACTCAGCTCCATTCTGACTTCACACACCTCCATTTGTGAATTCACACACCACAATTTTGACTTCAAACACCTCCATTCTGTGACTTCACACACCTCCATTCTGTGACTTCACACACCTCCATTCTGTGACTTCACACACCACCATTGTTTGACTTCACACACCTCCATTCTTGGACTTCACACACCTCCATTCCATGACTTCACACACCTCCATTCTTTGAATTCACAAACCTCCATTTTGACTTCACACACCTCCATTCTATGACTTCACACACCTTCATTCCTACTTCAGAAACATCCATTCTATGACTGCACACACCTCCATTCTATCACTTCACACACCTCCATTCTGAATTCACACAGCTCCATTCTATGACGTTATAAACCTCCATTCTGTGACTTCACACACTTCCATTCTATGACTTCACACACCTTCATTCTTACTTCACAAACATCCATTCTATGACTTCACACACCTACATTCTATGACTTCACACACCTCCATTCTGTGACTTCACACACCTCCATTCTATGTCTTCACACACCTCCATTATGACTTCACACACCTCCATTCTATGAGTTCACACACCTCCATTCTAAGTTCACACACCTCCATTCTGTGACTTCACACTCCGCCATTCTGACTTCACACTCCTCCATTCTGTGAGTTCACAAAACTCCATTCTAGGATTTCACACAACTCCATACTATGACTGCACACACCTCCATCTATGACTTCACGCACCTCCAATCTGAGTTCACACACCTCCATTCTGTGACTTCACACACCTCCATTCTGACTTCACACACCAATGTATGACTTCACACAACTCCATTCTGTGACTTCACACACTTCCATTGTGACATCACACACCTCCATTCTATGAGTTCACATACCCCCATTCTATGACTTCACACACCTCCATTCTGACTTCACACACCTCTATTCTATGACTCCACAGACCTCGAATCTGTGACTTCACTCACCTCCAATCTATGACTTCACACTGCTCCATTCTATGACTTCCCACACCTCCTTTCTATGACTTCACCCAACTCTATTAGATGACTTCACACCTCCATTCTGACTTCAGATACCTCCATTCTGTGACTTCACACACCTCCATTCTATGACTTCACACACCTCCATTCTATGACTTCACACACCTTCATTCTTACTTCAGAATCATCCATTCTATGACCTCACACAAATCCATTCTATGACTACACAAACCTCCATTCTGTGAATTCACAAACCTCCATTCTGAGTTCACTCAACTCCATTCGGTGACTTCACACACCTCCATTCTTACTTCACAAACCTCCATTATATGACTTCACACACTTCCATTCTATGACTTCACACACCTCCATTCTGTGATTTCTCACATCTCCATTCTGAGTTCACACACCTCCATTCTGTGACTTCACACACCTCCATTCCGTGACTTCACACACCTCCATTCTGTGACTTCACACACCACCATTCCCTGACTTCACACACCTCCATTCTGTGACTTCACACACCTCCATTCTGTGACTTCACACACCTCCATTGTGACTTCTCACACCTCCATTCTATGAGTTCACACACCTCCATTCTGTGACTTCACACACCTCCATTCTATGACTTCACACACCTCCATTGTGACTTCACACATCTCCATTCTATGAATTCACACACCTCCCTTCTGACTTCAAATACCTCCATTCTATGACTTCACACACCTCCATTGTGACTTCACACACCTCCATTCTATGAGTTCACACACCTCCCTTCTGACTTCACAAACCTCCATTCTATGACCTCACAGACTTTGAATATGTAACTTCACTCACCTCCACTCTATGACTTCACACTTCTCCATTCTATGACTTCCCACACCTCCTTTCCATGATTTCACCCACCCCCATTCTATGACTTCACACCACCAATCTGAGTTCACACACCTCCATTATATGACTTCACACACTTCCATTCTATGACTTCACACACCTCCATTCTGTGACTTCACACACCTCCTCTCTGAGTTCACACACCTCCATTCTGTGTCTTCACACACCTCCATTCTGTGACTTCAGACACCTCCTTCTATGACTTCACACACCTTCATTCTGTGACTTCACACACCTCCATTCTATGACTTCACACACCTAGTTTCTGAGTTGACACACCTCCCTTCTGTGATTTCACACACCTCCAATCTGTGTTTACACACCTCCATTCTATGACTTCACACACCTCCATTCTTTGACATCAAAAACCACCATTCTATGACTTCACACACCTCCATTTTGACTTCACACACCTCCATTCTACGAGTTCACACACTTCCATTCTGCCTTCACCCACCTCCATTCTATGACTTTACTCAGCTCCTTTCTGACTTCACACACCTCCATTTGTGAATTCACACACCACAATTTTGACTTCAAACACCTCCATTCTGTGACTTCACACACCTCCATTCTGTGACTTCACACACCTACATATTGACTTCACACACCTCCATTCTGTGACTTCACACACCTCCATTCTGTGACTTCACACATCTCCATTCTGAATTCACAGATCTCCATTCTGTGACTTCACACACCTCCCTCTGTGACTTCACACACCTCCATTCTATGACTTCACACCCTTCGAATCTATGACTTCACACACCTCCATTCTATGACTTCACACACCTCCATTCTATGACTTCACACACCTTCATTCTTACTTCAGAAACATCCATTCTATGACCTCACACAACTCCATTCGGTGACTTCACACACCTCCATTCTTACTTCACAAACCTCCATTCTATGACTTCACACACTTCCATTCTATGACTTCACAAACCTCCATTCTGTGACTTCTCACACCTCCATTCTGAGTTCACACACCTCCATTCTGTGACTTCACACACCTCCATTCCGTGATTTCACACACCTCCATTCTGTGACTTCACACACCTCCATTCTGTGACTTCACACATCTCCATTCTGACTTCACAGATCTCCATTCTGTGACTTCACACACCTCCCTCTGTGACTTCACACACCTCCAATCTATGACTTCACACCCTTCGAATCTATGACTTCACACACCTCCATTCTATGACTTCACACACCTCCATTCTCTGACTTCACACACCTCCATTCTATGACTTCACACACCTCCATTCTGTAACTTCACACACTTCCAATGTTTGACTTCACAAACCTCCATTCCATGACTTCATACACCTCCATTCTATGACTTCACACACATCCATTCTTTGACTTCACACACCTCCATTTTGACTTCACACACCTCCATTCTGTGACTTCACACACATCCATTCTTTGACTTCACACACCACAATTTACTTCACACAAGTCCATTCATTGACTTCACACATCTCCATTCTCTGACTTCACACACCTCCATTTTGACTTCACACATTTCCATTCTGTGACTTCACACACCTCCATTCTATGACTTCACACACCTCCCTTCTATGAATTCACACACCGCCATTCTATGACTTCACACACCTCCATTTTGAGTTTACCCACTTCCATTCTGTGACTTCACACACCACCATTCTATGACTTCACATACCTCATTTCTGAGTTGACACACCTCCATTTTGTGACTTCACATACCTCTAATCTAACTTCACACACCTCCATTCTATGACTTCACACACCTCCCTTCTCTGACTTCAAAAACCACCATTCTATGACTTCACACATCTCCATTATGACTTCACACACCTCCATTCTTTGAGTTCACACAGCTCCATTCTGACTTCACACACCTCCATTCTATGACTTCGCACACCTGTATTCTCACTTCACACATCTCCATTCTGTGACTTCACATTCCTCCATTCTTTGACTTCACACCCCTCCATTCTGTGCCTTCACACACCTCCACTCTGTGACTTTACAGACCTCCATTCTGTGACTTCACACACCTCCGTTCCATGAATTCACACACCTCCATTCTATGAGTTCATACACCTCCATTCTATGAGTTCACACACCTTCATTCTTACTTCAGCAACATCCATTCTATGACTCCAGACACCTCCATTCTATGACTTCACACACCTTCATTCTTACTTCAGCAACATCCATTCTATGACTTCATACACCTCCATTCTATGACTTCACAAACCTCCATTCTGTGACTTCACACACCTCCATTCTGGGTTCACAAACCTCCATTCTGTGACTTCACACACCTCCATTCTGACCTCACACACCTCCATTCTATGACTTCACACACTTCCATTCTATGACTTCACACACCTCCATTATGTGACTTCACACACCTCCTCTCTGAGTTCACACACCTCCATTCTGTGTCTTCACACACCTCCATTCTGTGACTTCAGACACCTCCTTCTATGACTTCACACACCTTCATTCTGTGACTTCACACACCTCCATTCTATGACTTCACACACCTAGTTTCTGAGTTGACACACCTCCCTTCTGTGATTTCACACAACTCCAATCTGAGTTCACACACCTCCATTCTATGACTTCACACACCTCCATTCTTTGACATCAAAAACCACCATTCTATGACTTCACACACCTCCATTTTGACTTCACACACCTCCATTCTACGAGTTCACACACATCCATTCTGCCTTCACCCACCTCCATTCTATGACTTCACTCAGCTCCATTCTGACTTCACACACCTCCATTTGTGAATTCACACACCACAATTTTGACTTCAAACACCTCCATTCTGTGACTTCACACACCTCCATTCTGTGACTTCACACACCTCCATTTTGACTTCACACACCTCCATTCTGTGACTTCACACACCTCCATTCTGTGACTTCACACACCACCATTGTTTGACTTCACACACCTCCATTCTTGGACTTCACACACCTCCATTCCATGACTTCACACACCTCCATTCTTTGAGTTCACAAACCTCCATTTTGACTTCACACACCTCCATTCTATGACTTCACACACCTTCATTCCTACTTCAGAAACATCCATTCTATGACTGCACACACCTCCATTCTATCACTTCACACACCTCCATTCTGAATTCACACAGCTCCATTCTATGACGTTACACACCTCCATTCTGTGACTTCACACACTTCCATTCTATGATTTCACACACCTTCATTCTTACTTCACAAACATCCATTCTATGACTTCACACACCTACATTCTATGACTTCACACACCTCCATTCTGTGACTTCACACACCTCCATTCTATGTCTTCACACACCTCCATTATGACTTCACACACCTCCATTCTATGAGTTCACACACCTCCATTCTAACTTCACACACCTCCATTCTGTGACTTCACACTCCGCCATTCTGACTTCACACTCCTCCATTCTGTGAGTTCACAAAACTCCATTCTAGGATTTCACACAACTCCATACTGTGATTGCACACACCTCCATTTATGACTTCACACACCTCCAATCTGAGTTCACACACCTCCATTCTGTGACTTCACACACCTCCATTCTGACTTCACACACCAATGTATGACTTCACACAACTCCATTCTGTGACTTCACACACTTCCATTGTGACATCACACACCTCCATTCTATGAGTTCACATACCCCCATTCTATGACTTCACACACCTCCATTCTGACTTCACACACCTCTATTCTATGACTTCACAGACCTCGAATCTGTGACTTCACTCACCTCCACTCTATGACTTCACACTGCTCCATTCTATGACTTCCCACACCTCCTTTCTATGACTTCACCCAACTCTATTAGATGACTTCACACCTCCATTCTGACTTCAGATACCTCCATTCTGTGACTTCACACACCTCCATTCTATGACTTCACACACCTCCATTCTATGACTTCACACACCTTCATTCTTACTTCAGAAACATCCATTCTATGACCTCACACAAATCCATTCTATGACTACACAAACCTCCGTTCTGTGAATTCACACACCTCCATTCTGAGTTCACACAACTCCATTCGGTGACTTCACACACCTCCATT
Source organism: Megascapheus bottae (assembly GCA_024803745.1). Taxonomy (NCBI): domain Eukaryota; kingdom Metazoa; phylum Chordata; class Mammalia; order Rodentia; family Geomyidae; genus Megascapheus; species Megascapheus bottae. The sequence goes on along the minus strand of JANJXV010001168.1, from coordinate 160,249 downwards.
CTTACTTCACAAACCTCCATTATATGACTTCACACACTTCCATTCTATGACTTCACACACCTCCATTCTGTGATTTCTCACATCTCCATTCTGAGTTCACACACCTCCATTCTGTGACTTCACACACCTCCATTCCGTGACTTCACACACCTCCATTCTGTGACTTCACACACCACCATTCCCTGACTTCACACACCTCCATTCTGTGACTTCACACACCTCCATTCTGTGACTTCACACACCTCCATTGTGACTTCTCACACCTCCATTCTATGAGTTCACACACCTCCATTCTGTGACTTCACACACCTCCATTCTATGACTTCACACACCTCCATTGTGACTTCACACATCTCCATTCTATGAGTTCACACACCTCCCTTCTGACTTCAAATACCTCCATTCTATGACTTCACACACCTCCATTGTGACTTCACACACCTCCATTCTATGAGTTCACACACCTCCCTTCTGACTTCACAAACCTCCATTCTATGACCTCACAGACTTTGAATATGTAACTTCACTCACCTCCACTCTATGACTTCACACTTCTCCATTCTATGACTTCCCACACCTCCTTTCCATGATTTCACCCACCCCCATTCTATGACTTCACACCACCATTCTGACTTCACACACCTCCATTATATGACTTCACACACTTCCATTCTATGACTTCACACACCTCCATTCTGTGACTTCACACACCTCCTCTCTGAGTTCACACACCTCCATTCTGTGTCTTCACACACCTCCATTCTGTGACTTCAGACACCTCCTTCTATGACTTCACACACCTTCATTCTGTGACTTCACACACCTCCATTCTATGACTTCACACACCTAGTTTCTGAGTTGACACACCTCCCTTCTGTGATTTCACACACCTCCAATCTGTGTTTACACACCTCCATTCTATGACTTCACACACCTCCATTCTTTGACATCAAAAACCACCATTCTATGACTTCACACACCTCCATTTTGACTTCACACACCTCCATTCTACGAGTTCACACACTTCCATTCTGCCTTCACCCAGCTCCATTCTATGACTTTACTCAGCTCCTTTCTGACTTCACACACCTCCATTTGTGAATTTACACACCACAATTTTGACTTCAAACACCTCCATTCTGTGACTTCACACACCTCCATTCTGTGACTTCACACACCTACATTTTGACTTCACACACCTCCATTCTGTGACTTCACACACCTCCATTCTGTGACTTCACACACCTCCATTCTATGACTTCACACCCTTCGAATCTATGACTTCACACACCTCCATTCTATGACTTCACACACCTCCATTCTATGACTTCACACACCTTCATTCTTACTTCAGAAACATCCATTCTATGACCTCACACCACTCCATTCGGTGACTTCACACACCTCCATTCTTACTTCACAAACCTCCATTCTATGACTTCACACACTTCCATTCTATGACTTCACAAACCTCCATTCTGTGACTTCTCACACCTCCATTCTGAGTTCACACACCTCCATTCTGTGACTTCACACACCTCCATTCCGTGATTTCACACACCTCCATTCTGTGACTTCACACACCTCCATTCTGTGACTTCACACATCTCCATTCTGACTTCACAGATCTCCATTCTGTGACTTCACACACCTCCCTCTGTGACTTCACACACCTCCAATCTATGACTTCACACCCTTCGAATCTATGACTTCACACACCTCCATTCTATGACTTCACACACCTCCATTCTCTGACTTCACACACCTCCGTTCTATGACTTCACACACCTCCATTCTGTAACTTCACACACTTCCAATGTTTGACTTCACAAACCTCCATTCCATGACTTCATACACCTCCATTCTATGACTTCACACACATCCATACTTTGACTTCACACACCTCCATTCTTACTTCACAAACCTCCATTCTATGACTTCACACACTTCCATTCTATGACTTCACAAACCTCCATTCTGTGACTTCTCACACCTCCATTCTGAGTTCACACACCTCCATTCTGTGACTTCACACACCTCCATTCCGTGATTTCACACACCTCCATTCTGTGACTTCACACACCTCCATTCTGTGACTTCACACATCTCCATTCTGACTTCACAGATCTCCATTCTGTGACTTCACACACCTCCCTCTGTGACTTCACACACCTCCAATCTATGACTTCACACCCTTCGAATCTATGACTTCACACACCTCCATTCTATGACTTCACACACCTCCATTCTCTGACTTCACACACCTCCGTTCTATGACTTCACACACCTCCATTCTGTAACTTCACACACTTCCAATGTTTGACTTCACAAACCTCCATTCCATGACTTCATACACCTCCATTCTATGACTTCACACACATCCATTCTTTGACTTCACACACCTCCATTTTGACTTCACACACCTCCATTCTGTGACTTCACACACATCCATTCTTTGACTTCACACACCACAATTTACTTCACACAAGTCCATTCATTGACTTCACACATCTCCATTCTCTGACTTCACACACCTCCATTTTGACTTCACACATTTCCATTCTGTGACTTCACACACCTCCATTCTATGACTTCACACACCTCCCTTCTATGAATTCACACACCGCCATTCTATGACTTCACACACCTCCATTTTGAGTTTACCCACTTCCATTCTGTGACTTCACACACCACCATTCTATGACTTCACATACCTCATTTCTGAGTTGACACACCTCCATTTTGTGACTTCACATACCTCTAATCTAACTTCACACACCTCCATTCTATGACTTCACACACCTCCCTTCTCTGACTTCAAAAACCACCATTCTATGACTTCACACATCTCCATTATGACTTCACACACCTCCATTCTTTGAGTTCACACAGCTCCATTCTGACTTCACACACCTCCATTCTATGACTTCGCACACCTGTATTCTCACTTCACGCATCTCCATTCTGTGACTTCACATTCCTCCATTCTTTGACTTCACACCCCTCCATTCTGTGCCTTCACACACCTCCACTCTGTGACTTTACAGACCTCCATTCTGTGACTTCACACACCTCCGTTCCATGAATTCACACACCTCCATTCTATGAGTTCATACACCTCCATTCTATGAGTTCACACACCTTCATTCTTACTTCAGCAACATCCATTCTATGACTCCAGACACCTCCATTCTATGACTTCACACACCTTCATTCTTACTTCAGCAACATCCATTCTATGACTTCATACACCTCCATTCTATGACTTCACAAAACTCCATTCTGTGACTTCACACACCTCCATTCTGGGTTCACAAACCTCCATTCTGTGACTTCACACACCTCCATTCTGACCTCACACACCTCCATTCTATGACTTCACACACTTCCATTCTATGACTTCACACACCTCCATTATGTGACTTCACACACCTCCTCTCTGAGTTCACACACCTCCATTCTGTGTCTTCACACACCTCCATTCTGTGACTTCAGACACCTCCTTCTATGACTTCACACACCTTCATTCTGTGACTTCACACACGTCCATTCTATGACTTCACACACCTAGTTTCTGAGTTGACACACCTCCCTTCTGTGATTTCACACACCTCCAATCTGAGTTCACACACCTCCATTCTATGACTTCACACACCTCCATTCTTTGACATCAAAAACCACCATTCTATGACTTCACACACCTCCATTTTGACTTCACACACCTCCATTCTACGAGTTCACACACATCCATTCTGCCTTCACCCACCTCCATTCTATGACTTCACTCAGCTCCATTCTGACTTCACACACCTCCATTTGTGAATTCACACACCACAATTTTGACTTCAAACACCTCCATTCTGTGACTTCACACACCTCCATTCTGTGACTTCACACACCTCCATTTTGACTTCACACACCTCCATTCTGTGACTTCACACACCTCCATTCTGTGACTTCACACACCACCATTGTTTGACTTCACACACCTCCATTCTTGGACTTCACACACCTCCATTCCATGACTTCACACACCTCCATTCTTTGAGTTCACAAACCTCCATTTTGACTTCACACACCTCCATTCTATGACTTCACACACCTTCATTCCTACTTCAGAAACATCCATTCTATGACTGCACACACCTCCATTCTATCACTTCACACACCTCCATTCTGAATTCACACAGCTCCATTCTATGACGTTACACACCTCCATTCTGTGACTTCACACACTTCCATTCTATGACTTCACACACCTTCATTCTTACTTCACAAACATCCATTCTATGACTTCACACACCTACATTCTATGACTTCACACACCTCCATTCTGTGACTTCACACACCTCCATTCTATGTCTTCACACACCTCCATTATGACTTCACACACCTCCATTCTGAGTTCACACACCTCCATTCTAACTTCACACACCTCCATTCTGTGACTTCACACTCCGCCATTCTGACTTCACACTCCTCCATTCTGTGAGTTCACAAAACTCCATTCTAGGATTTCACACAACTCCATAGTATGACTGCACACACCTCCATCTATGACTTCACACACCTCCAATCTGAGTTCACACACCTCCATTCTGTGACTTCACACACCTCCATTCTGACTTCACACACCAATGTATGACTTCACACAACTCCATTCTGTGACTTCACACACTTCCATTGTGACATCACACACCTCCATTCTATGAGTTTACATACCCCCATTCTATGACTTCACACACCTCCATTCTGACTTCACACACCTCTATTCTATGACTTCACAGACCTCGAATCTGTGACTTCACTCACCTCCACTCTATGACTTCACACTGCTCCATTCTATGACTTCCCACACCTCCTTTCTATGACTTCACCCAACTCTATTAGATGACTTCACACCTCCATTCTGACTTCAGATACCTCCGTTCTGTGACTTCACACACCTCCATTCTACGACTTCACACACCTCCATTCTATGACTTCACACACCTTCATTCTTACTTCAGAAACATCCATTCTATGACCTCACACAAATCCATTCTATGACTACACAAACCTCCATTCTGTGAATTCACACACCTCCATTCTGAGTTCACACAACTCCATTCGGTGACTTCACACACCTCCATTCTTACTTCACAAACCTCCATTATATGACTTCACACACTTCCATTCTATGACTTCACACACCTCCATTCTGTGATTTCTCACATCTCCATTCTGAGTTCACACACCTCCATTCTGTGACTTCACACACCTCCATTCCGTGACTTCACACACCTCCATTCCGTGACTTCACACACCTCCATTCTGTGACTTCACACACCACCATTCCCTGACTTCACACACCTCCATTCTGTGACTTCACACACCTCCATTCTGTGACTTCACACACCTCCATTGTGACTTCTCACACCTCCATTCTATGAGTTCACACACCTCCATTCTGACTTCAAATACCTCCATTCTATGACTTCACACACCTCCATTGTGACTTCACACATCTCCATTCTATGAGTTCACACACCTCCCTTCTGACTTCAAATACCTCCATTCTATGATTTCACACACCTCCATTGTGACTTCACACACCTCCATTCTATGAGTTCACACACCTCCCTTCTGACTTCACAAACCTCCATTCTATGACCTCACAGACTTTGAATATGTAACTTCACTCACCTCCACTCTATGACTTCACACACCTCCATTCTGTGATTTCTCACATCTCCATTCTGAGTTCACACACCTCCATTCTGTGACTTCACACACCTCCATTCCGTGACTTCACACACCTCCATTCCGTGACTTCACACACCTCCATTCTGTGACTTCACACACCACCATTCCCTGACTTCACACACCTCCATTCTGTGACTTCCCACACCTCCTTTCCATGATTTCACCCACCCCCATTCTATGACTTCACACCACCATTCTGACTTCACACACCTCCATTCTGTGACTTCACACACCTCCATTCTATGAGTTCACACACCACCATTTTGACTTCACCCATCTCCATTCTATGACTTCACACACCTTCATTCTTACTTCAGAAACATCCATTCTATGACTTCACACACCTCCATTCTATGACTTCACACACCTCCATTCTATGACTTCACACACCTCCATTCTGACTTCACACACCTCCAATATATGACTTCACACACCTCCATTCTGTGACTTCACACACTTCCATTGTGACGTCACACACCTCCAGTCTATGAGTTCACACACGTCCATTCTAGGACTTCACACTCCTCAATTCTGGCATCACACAGCTCCATTCGATGACTCCACAGACCTCGAATCTGTGATTTCACTCACCTCCATTCTATGACTTCACACTCCTCTATTCTATGACTTCCCACAACTCCTTTCAATGACTTCACCCACCTCTATTCTATGACTTCACACCTCCATACTGACTTCACACACCTCCATTCTCTGACTTCACACACCTCCATTCTATGACTTCACACACCTCCATTCGATGACTTCACACACCTACATTCTTACTTCAGAAACATCCATTCTATGACCTCACACACCTCCATTCTATGACTTCACAAACCTCCGTCTGTGACTTCCCACACCTCCATTCTAAGTTCACACATCTCCATTCTGTGACTTCACACACCTCCCTTCTGACTTCACACACCTCCCTTCTGTGACGTAACACACCTCCATTGTGATTTCACCCACTTCCATTCTGTGACTTCACACACCTCCATTCTGTTACTTCACACACCTCCATTCTGTGACTTCACACACCTCCATTCTATGACTTCACACACCTCCATTCTATGACTTCACACACCTCCATTCTGTGACTTCACACACCTGCATTGTATGACTTCACACACCTCTATTCTGTGACTTCACAAACCTCCTTTTGAGTTCACACAACTCCATTCTATGACTTCACACACCTGCATTGTGACTACACCCACCTCCATTCTATGAGTTCACACACCTGCATTGTGACTTCACACACCTCCATTCTATGACTTCACACATCTCCATTCTGAATTCACACACCTCCATGCTGTGACTTCACACACCTCCATTCTATGACTTCACACACCTCCATTCTTTGACTTCACACACCTCCATTCTATGACTTCACACACCTCCACTGTGACTTCACAGAACTCCATTCTGTGACTTCACACACCTCCCTCTGTGAGTTCACACACCTCCAATCTATGACTTCACACACTTCCAATCTATGACTTCACACACCTCCATTCTATGACTTCACACACCTCCATTCTATGACTTCACACACCTGCATTCTGACTTCACACACCTCCATTCTCTGACTTCACACACCTCCATTCTATGACTTCACACACCTCCATTTTGTAACTTCACACACTTCCAATGTTTGACTTCACAAACCTCCATTCCATGACTTCATACACCTCCATTCTATGACTTCACACACATCCATACTTTGACTTCACACACCTCCATTTTGACTTCACACACCTCCATTCTGTGACTTCACACACATCCATTCTTTGGCTTCACACACCACAATTTTGGCTTCACACAAGTCCATTCATTGACTTCACTCACCTCCATTCTCTGACTTCACACACCTCCATTTTGACTTCACACACTTCCATTCTGTGACTTCACACACCTCCCTTCTATGAATTCACACACCGCCATTCTGTGACTTCACACACCTCCATTTTGAGTTCACCCACTTCCATTCTGTGACTTCACACACCTCCATTCTATGACTTCACATACCTCATTTCTGAGTTGACACACCTCCATTTTGTGACTTCACATACCTCTAATCTAACTTCACACACCTCCATTCTATGACTTCACACACCTCCATTCTGTGACTTCACATTCCTCCATTCTTTGACTTCACACCTCTCCATTCTGTGCCTTCACTCACCTCCACTCTGTGACTTTACAGACCTCCATTCTGTGACTTCACACACCGCCCTTCTGTGACTTCACACACCTCCATTCTATGACTTCATACACCTCCATTCTAAGACTTCACACACCTCCATTCTATGACTTCACACACTTCCATTGTTTGACATCATACACCTCCATTCTTTGACTTCACACACCTCCATTCCATGAATTCACACACCTCCATTCTATGAGTTCAGACACCTCCATTCTATGACTTCACACACCTTCATTCTTACTTCAGCAACATCCATTCTATGACTTCATACACCTCCATTCTATGACATCACAAACCTCCATTCTGTGACTTCACACACCTCCATTCTGGGTTCACACACCTCCATTCTGTGACTTCACACACCTCCATTCTGACTTCACACACCTCCATTCTATGACTTCACACACTTCCGTTCTATGACTCCACACACCTCCATTATGTGACTTCACACACCTTCTCTCTGAGTTCACACACCTCCATTCTGTGTCTTTACACACCTCCATTCTGTGACTTCAGACACCTCCTTCTATGACTTCACACACCTTCATTCTGTGACTTCACACACCTCCATTCTATGAATTCACACACCTAGTTTCTGAGTTGACACACATCCCTTCTGTGATTTCACACACCTCCAATCTGAGTTCACACACCTCCATTCTATCACTTCAAACACCTCCATTCTGTGACTTCACACACCTCCATTCTGTGACTTCACACACCTCCATTTTGACTTCACACACCTCCATTCTGTGACTTCACACACCTCCATTGTTTGACTTCACACACCTCCGTTCTTGGACTTCACACACCTCCATTCCATGACTTCACACACCTCCATTCTTTGAGTTCACAAACCTCCATTTTGACTTCACACACCTCCATTCTATGACTTCACACACCTTCATTCCTACTTCAGAAACATCCATTCTATGACTGCACACACCTCCATTCTATCACTTCACACAACTCCATTCTGAATTCACACAGCTCCATTCTACGACGTCATACACCTCCATTCTCTGAGTTCACACACTTCCATTCTATGACTTCGCACACCTTCATTCATACTTCACAAACATCCATTCTATGACTTCACACACCTCCATTCTATGTCTTCACACACCTCCACTCTGTGACTTCACACACCTCCATTCTATGTCTTCACACACCTCCATTATGACTTCACACAGCTCCATCCTATGAGTTCACACACCTCCATTCTAACTTCACACACCTCCATTCTATGACTTCACACTTCGCCATTCTGACTTCACTCCTCCATTCTGTGAATTCACAAAACTCCATTCTATGATTTCACACAATTCCATACTATGCCTTCACACACCTCCATCTATGACTTCACACACCTCCAATCTGAGTTCACACACCTCCATTCTGTGACTTCACACACCTCCAATCTGACCTCACACACCAATGTATGACTTCACACACCTCCATTCTGTGACTTCACACACTTCCATTGTGACATCACAAACCTCCATTCTATGTGTTCACTTACCTCCATTCTGTGACTTCACACACCTCCATTCTGACTTCACACACCTCTATTCTATGACTTCACAGACCTCGAATCTGTGACTTCACTCACCTCCACTCTATGACTTCACACTGCTCCATTCTATGACTTTCCACACCTCCTTTCTATGACTTCACCCACCTCTATTAGATGACTTCACACCTCCATTCTGACTTCAGATATCCTCCGTTCTTTGACTTCACACACCTCCTTTCTATGACTTCACACACCTCCATTCTATGACTTCACACACCTTCATTCTTACTTCAGAAACATCCATTCTATGACCTCACACAACTCCATTCTATGCCTTCACAAACCTCCATTCTGTGAATTCACACACCTCCATTGTGAGTTCACACAACTCCATTCGGTGACTTCACACACCTCCATTCTTACTTCACAAACCTCCATTCTATGACTTCACACACTTCCATTCTATGACTTCACACACCTCCATTCTGTGACTTCACACACCTCCATTCCCTGACTTCACACACCTCCATTCTGTGACTTCACACACCTCCATTCTGTGACTTCACACACCTCCATTCTGACTTCACACACCTCCATTCTATGACTTCACACACCTCCATTCTGTGACTTCAAATACCTCCATTCTATGACTTCACACACCTCCATTGTGACTTCACACACCTCCATTCTATGAGTTCACACACCTCCATTCTGACTCCACAAACCTCCATTCTATGACTTCACAGACTTTGAATACGTGACTTCACTCACCTCCACTCTATGACTTCACACTTCTCCATTCTATGACTTCACACACCTCCATTCCATGACTTCACACACCTTCATTCTTACTTCAGAAACATCCATTCTATGACTTCACACACCTCCATTCTATGACTTCACACACCTCCATTCTATGACTTCACACACCTCCATTCTGTGACTTCACACACCTCCATTCAATGTCTTCACACACCTCCATTGTGACTTCACACACGTCCATTCTATGAGTTCACACACCTCCGTTCTGACTTCACACACCTCTGTTCTATGACTTCACACTCCTCCATTCTGACTTCACACAGCTCCATTCTGTGAATTCACAAAATTTCATTCTATGATTTCACACACCTCCATACTGTGACTTCACACACCTCCATCTATGACTTCAAACACCTCCATTCTGAGTTCACACACCTCCATTCTGGGACTTCACACAACTCCATTCTGACTTCACACACCTCCAATATATGACTTCACACACCTCCATTCTGTGACTTCACACACTTCCATTGTGACGTCACACACCTCCATTCTATGAGTTCACACACGTCCATTCTAGGACTTCACACTCCTCAATTCTGACATCACACAGCTCCATTCTATGTCTCCATAGACCTCGAATCTGTGACTTCACTCACCTCCATTCTATGACTTCACACTCCTCTATTCTATGACTTCCCACAATTCCTTTCTATGACTTCACCCACCTCTATTCTATGACTTCACAGCTCCATTCTGACTTCACACACCTCCATTCTGTGACTTCACACACCTCCATTCTATGACTTCACACACCTCCATTCTATGACTTCACACACCTTCATTCTTACTTCAGAAACATCCATTCTATGACCTCACACACCTCCATTCTATGACTTCACAAACCTCCATTCTGTGACTTCCCACACCTCCATTCTGATTTCACACATCTCCATTCTGTGACTTCACACACCTCCCTTCTGACTTCACACACCTCCCTTCTGTGACTTCAAACACCTCCATTGTGAGTTCACCCACTTCCATTCTGTGACTTCACACACCTCCATTCTGTTACTTCACACACCTCCAGTCTGTGACTTCACACACCTCCATTCTATGACTTCACACACCTCCATTCTATGAATTCACACACCTCCATTCTGTGACTTCACACACCTCCATTGTATGACTTCACACACCTCTATTCTGTGACTTCACACACCTCCTTTCTGAGTTCACACAACTCCATTCTATGACTTCACACACCTGCATTGTGACTTCACCCACCTCCATTCTATGAGTTCACACACATGCATTGTGACTTCACATACCTCCATTCCATGACTTCACACATCTAAATTCTGACTTCACACACCTCCATGCTGGGACTTCACACACCTCCATTCTATGACTTCACACACCTCCATTCTTTGACTTCACACACCTGCATTCTGACTTCACACACCTCCATTCTCTGACTTCACACACCTCCATTCTATGACTTCACACACCTCCATTCTGTAACTTCACACACTTCCAATGTTTGACTTCACAAACCTCCATTCCATGACTTCATACACCTCCATTCTATGACTTCAAACACATCCATTCTTTGACTTCACACACCTCCATTTTGACTTCACACACCTCCATTCTGTGACTTCACACACCTCCATTCTATGACTTCACACACCTCCCTTCTATGAATTCACACACCTCCATTCTGTGACTTCACACACCTCCATTGTGAGTTCACCACTTACATTCTGTGACTTCACACACCTCCATTCTGTGACTTCACACACCTCCATTATGTGACTTCACACCCCTCCATTCTATGACTTCACACACCTCCCTTCTATGTATTCACACCCCTCCATTCTGTGACTTCACACACCTCCATTGTATGACTTCACACACCTCCATTCTGTGACTTCACACACCTCCATTCTCAGTTCACACACCTCCATTCTGTGACTTCACACACCTCCATTCTGTGACTTCCACACCTCCATTCTATGACTTCACACACCTCCATTCTATGACTTCACACACCTTCATTCCTACTTCAGAAACATCCATTCTATGACTGCACACACCTCCATTCTATCACTTCACACACCTCCATTCTGAATTCACACAGCTCCATTCTATGACGTTACACACCTCCATTCTGTGACTTCACACACTTCCATTCTATGACTTCACACACCTTCATTCTTAGTTCACAAACATCCATTCTATGACTTCGCACACCTACATTCTATGACTTCACACACCTCCATTCTGTGACTTCACACACCTCCATTCTATGTCTTCACACACCTCCATTATGACTTCACACACCTCCATTCTATGAGTTCACACACCTCCATTCTAACTTCACACACCTCCATTCTGTGACTTCACACTCCGCCATTCTGACTTCACACTCCTCCATTCTGTGAGTTCACAAAACTCCATTCTAGGATTTCACACAACTCCATACTATGACTGCACACACCTCCATCTATGACTTCACACACCTCCAATCTGAGTTCACACACCTCCATTCTGTGACTTCACACACCTCCATTCTGACTTCACACACCAATGTATGACTTCACACAACTCCATTCTGTGACTTCACACACTTCCATTGTGACATCACACACCTCCATTCTATGAGTTCACATACCCCCATTCTATGACTTCACACACCTCCATTCTGACTTCACACACCTCTATTCTATGACTTCACAGACCTCGAATCTGTGACTTCACTCACCTCCACTCTATGACTTCACACTGCTCCATTCTATGACTTCCCACACCTCCTTTCTATGACTTCACCCAACTCTATTAGATGACTTCACACCTCCATTCTGACTTCAGATACCTCCATTCTGTGACGTCACACACCTCCATTCTATGACTTCACACACCTCCATTCTATGACTTCACACACCTTCATTCTTACTTCAGAAACATCCATTCTATGACCTCACACAAATCCATTCTATGACTACACAAACCTCCATTCTGTGAATTCACACACCTCCATTCTGAGTTCACACAACTCCATTCGGTGACTTCACACACCTGCATTCTTACTTCACAAACCTCCATTATATGACTTCACACACTTCCATTCTATGACTTCACACACCTCCATTCTGTGATTTCTCACATCTCCATTCTGAGTTCACACACCTCCATTCTGTGACTTCACACACCTCCATTCCGTGACTTCACACACCTCCATTCTGTGACTTCACACACCACCATTCCCTGACTTAAAACAACTCCATTCTGTGACTTCACACACCTCCATTCTGTGACTTCACACACCTCCATTGTGACTTCTCACACCTCCATTCTATGAGTTCACACACCTCCATTCTGTGACTTCACACACCTCCATTCTATGACTTCACACACCTCCATTGTGACTTCACACATCTCCATTCTATGAGTTCACACACCTCCCTTCTGACTTCAAATACCTCCATTCTATGACTTCACACACCTCCATTGTGACTTCACACACCTCCATTCTATGAGTTCACACACCTCCCTTCTGACTTCACAAACCTCCATTCTATGACCTCACAGACTTTGAATATGTAACTTCACTCACCTCCACTCTATGACTTCACACTTCTCCATTCTATGACTTCCCACACCTCCTTTCCATGGTTTCACCCACCCCCATTCTATGACTTCACACCACCATTCTGACTTCACACACCTCCATTATATGACTTCACACACTTCCATTCTATGACTTCACACACCTCCATTCTGTGACTTCACACACCTCCTCTCTGAGTTCACACACCTCCATTCTGTGTCTTCACACACCTCCATTCTGTGACTTCAGACACCTCCTTCTATGACTTCACACACCTTCATTCTGTGACTTCACACACCTCCATTCTATGACTTCACACACCTAGTTTCTGAGTTGACACACCTCCCTTCTGTGATTTCACACACCTCCAATCTGTGTTTACACACCTCCATTCTATGACTTCACACACCTCCATTCTTTGACATCAAAAACCACCATTCTATGACTTCACACACCTCCATTTTGACTTCACACACCTCCATTCTACGAGTTCACACACTTCCATTCTGCCTTCACCCACCTCCATTCTATGACTTTACTCAGCTCCATTCTGACTTCACACACCTCCATTTGTGAATTCACACACCACAATTTTGACTTCAAACACCTCCATTCTGTGACTTCACACACCTCCATTCTGTGACTTCACACACCTACATTTTGACTTCACACACCTCCATTCTGTGACTTCACACACCTCCATTCTGTGACTTCACACATCTCCATTCTGACTTCACATATCTCCATTCTGTGACTTCACACACCTCCCTCTGTGACTTCACACACCTCCATTCTATGACTTCACACCCTTCGAATCTATGAATTCACACACCTCCATTCTATGACTTCACACACCTCCATTCTATGACTTCACACACCTCCATTCTTACTTCACAAACCTCCATTCTATGACTTCACACACTTCCATTCTATGACTTCACAAACCTCCATTCTGTGACTTCTCACACCTCCATTCTGAGTTCACACACCTCCATTCTGTGACTTCACACACCTCCATTCCGTGATTTCACACACCTCCATTCTGTGACTTCACACACCTCCATTCTGTGACTTCACACATCTCCATTCTGACTTCACAGATCTCCATTCTGTGACTTCACACACCTCCCTCTGTGACTTCACACACCTCCAATCTATGACTTCACACCCTTCGAATCTATGACTTCACACACCTCCATTCTATGACTTCACACACCTCCATTCTCTGACTTCACACACCTCCATTCTATGACTTCACACACCTCCATTCTGTAACTTCACACACTTCCAATGTTTGACTTCACAAACCTCCATTCCATGACTTCATACACCTCCATTCTATGACTTCACACACATCCATTCTTTGACTTCACACACCTCCATTTTAACTTCACACACCTCCATTCTGTGACTTCACACACATCCATTCTTTGACTTCACACACCACAATTTACTTCACACAAGTCCATTCATTGACTTCACACATCTCCATTCTCTGACTTCACACACCTCCATTTTGACTTCACACATTTCCATTCTGTGACTTCACACACCTCCATTCTATGACTTCACACACCTCCCTTCTATGAATTCACACACCGCCATTCTATGACTTCACACACCTCCATTTTGAGTTTACCCACTTCCATTCTGTGACTTCACACACCACCATTCTATGACTTCACATACCTCATTTCTGAGTTGACACACCTCCATTTTGTGACTTCACATACCTCTAATCTAACTTCACACACCTCCATTCTATGACTTCACACACCTCCCTTCTCTGACTTCAAAAACCACCATTCTATGACGTCACACATCTCCATTATGACTTCACACACCTCCATTCTTTGAGTTCACACAGCTCCATTCTGACTTCACACACCTCCATTCTATGACTTCGCACACCTGTATTCTCACTTCACACATCTCCATTCTGTGACTTCACATTCCTCCATTCTTTGACTTCACACCCCTCCATTCTGTGCCTTCACACACCTCCACTCTGTGACTTTACAGACCTCCATTCTGTGACTTCACACACCTCCGTTCCATGAATTCACACACCTCCATTCTATGAGTTCATACACCTCCATTCTATGAGTTCACACACCTTCATTCTTACTTCAGCAACATCCATTCTATGACTCCAGACACCTCCATTCTATGACCTCACACACCTTCATTCTTACTTCAGCAACATCCATTCTATGACTTCATACACCTCCATTCTATGACTTCACAAACCTCCATTCTGTGACTTCACACACCTCCATTCTGGGTTCACAAACCTCCATTCTGTGACTTCACACACCTCCATTCTGACCTCACACACCTCCATTCTATGACTTCACACACTTCCATTCTATGACTTCACACACCTCCATTATGTGACTTCACACACCTATTCTCTGAGTTCACACACCTCCATTCTGTGTCTTCACACACCTCCATTCTGTGACTTCAGACACCTCCTTCTATGACTTCACACACCTTCATTCTGTGACTTCACACACCTCCATTCTATGACTTCACACACCTAGTTTCTGAGTTGACACACCTCCCTTCTGTGATTTCACACACCTCCAATCTGAGTTCACACACCTCCATTCTATGACTTCACACACCTCCATTCTTTGACATCAAAAACCACCATTCTATGACTTCACACACCTCCATTTTGACTTCACACACCTCCATTCTACGAGTTCACACACATCCATTCTGCCTTCACCCACCTCCATTCTATGACTTCACTCAGCTCCATTCTGACTTCACACACCTCCATTTGTGAATTCACACACCACAATTTTGACTTCAAACACCTCCATTCTGTGACTTCACACACCTCCATTCTGTGACTTCACACACCTCCATTTTGACTTCACACACCTCCATTCTGTGACTTCACACACCTCCATTCTGTGACTTCACACACCACCATTGTTTGACTTCACACACCTCCATTCTTGGACTTCACACACCTCCATTCCATGACTTCACACACCTCCATTCTTTGAGTTCACAAACCTCCATTTTGACTTCACACACCTCCATTCTATGACTTCACACACCTTCATTCCTACTTGAGAAACATCCATTCTATGACTGCACACACCTCCATTCTATCACTTCACACACCTCCATTCTGAATTCACACAGCTCCATTCTATGACGTTACACACCTCCATTCTGTGACTTCACACACTTCCATTCTATGACTTCACACACCTTCATTCTTACTTCACAAACATCCATTCTATGACTTCACACACCTACATTCTATGACTTCACACACCTCCATTCTGTGACTTCACACACCTCCATTCTATGTCTTCACACACCTCCATTATGACTTCACACACCTCCATTCTATGAGTTCACACACCTCCATTCTAACTTCACACACCTCCATTCTGTGACTTCACACTCCGCCATTCTGACTTCACACTCCTCCATTCTGTGAGTTCACAAAACTCCATTCTAGGATTTCACACAACTCCATACTATGACTGCACACACCTCCATCTATGACTTCACACACCTCCAATCTGAGTTCACACACCTCCATTCTGTGACTTCACACACCTCCATTCTGACTTCACACACCAATGTATGACTTCACACAACTCCATTCTGTGACTTCACACACTTCCATTGTGACATCACACACCTCCATTCTATGAGTTCACATACCCCCATTCTATGACTTCACACACCTCCATTCTGACTTCACACACCTCTATTCTATGACTTCACAGACCTCGAATCTGTGACTTCACTCACCTCCACTCTATGACTTCACACTGCTCCATTCTATGACTTCCCACACCTCCTTTCTATGACTTCACCCAACTCTATTAGACGACTTCACACCTCCATTCTGACTTCAGATACCTCCGTTCTGTGACTTCACACACCTCCATTCTATGACTTCACACACCTCCAATCTATGACTTCACACACCTTCATTCTTACTTCAGAAACATCCATTCTATGACTTCACACAAATCCATTCTATGACTACACAAACCTCCATTCTGTGAATTCACACACCTCCATTCTGAGTTCACACAACTCCATTCGGTGACTTCACACACCTCCATTCTTACTTCACAAACCTCCATTATATGACTTCACACACTTCCATTCTATGACTTCACACACCTCCATTGTGTGATTTCTCACATCTCCATTCTGAGTTCACACACCTCCATTCTGTGACTTCACACACCTCCATTCCGTGACTTCACACACCTCCATTCTGTGACTTCACACACCACCATTCCCTGACTTCACACACTTCCATTCTGTGACTTCACACACCTCCATTCTGTGACTTCACACACCTCCATTGTGACTTCTCACACCCCCATTCTATGAGTTCACACACCTCCATTGTGACTTCAAATACCTCCATTCTATGACTTCACACACCTCCATTGTGACTTCACACATCTCCATTCTATGAGTTCACACACCTCCCTTCTGACTTCAAATACCTCCATTCTATGACTTCACACACCTCCATTGTGACTTCACACACCTCCATTCTATGAGTTCACACACCTCCCTTCTGACTTCACAAACCTCCATTCTATGACCTCACAGACTTTGAATATGTAACTTCACTCACCTCCACTCTATGACTTCACACTTCTCCATTCTATGACTTCCACACCTCCTTTCCATGGTTTCACCCACCCCCATTCTATGACTTCACACCACCATTCTGACTTCACACACCTCCATTCTGTGACTTCACACACCTCCATTCTATGAGTTCACACACCACCATTTTGACTTCACACATCTCCATTCTATGACTTCACACACCTCCATTCTATGACTTCACACACCTCCATTCTATGACTTCACACACCTCCATTCTGACTTCACACACCTCCAATATATGACTTCACACACCTCCATTCTGTGACTTCACACACTTCCATTGTGACGTCACACACCTCCAGTCTATGAGTTCACACACGTCCATTCTAGGACTTCACACTCCTCAATTCTGGCATCACACAGCTCCATTCGATGACTTCACAGACCTCGAATCTGTGATTTCACTCACCTCCATTCTATGACTTCACACTCCTCTATTCTATGACTTCCCACAACTCCTTTCAATGACTTCACCCACCTCTCTTCTATGACTTCACACCTCCATACTGACTTCACACACGTCCATTCTCTGACTTCACACACCTCCATTCTATGACTTCACACACCTCAATTCGATGACTTCACACACCTTCATTCTTACTTCAGAAACATCCATTCTATGACCTCACACACCTCCATTCTATGACTTCACAAACCTCCGTCTGTGACTTCCCACACCTCCATTCTAAGTTCACACATCTCCATTCTGTGACTTCACACACCTCCCTTCTGACTTCACACACCTCCCTTCTGTGACGTAACACACCTCCATTGTGATTTCACCCACTTCCATTCTGTGACTTCACACACCTCCATTCTGTTACTTCACACACCTCCATTCTGTGACTTCACACACCTCCATTCTATGACTTCACACACCTCCATTCTATGAATTCACACACCTCCATTCTGTGACTTCACACACCTGCATTGTATGACTTCACACACCTCTATTCTGTGACTTCACAAACCTCCTTTTGAGTTCACACAACTCCATTCTATGACTTCACACACCTGCATTGTGACTACACCCACCTCCATTCTATGAGTTCACACACCTGCATTGTGACTTCACACACCTCCATTCTATGACTTCACACATCTCCATTCTGACTTCACACACCTCCATGCTGTGACTTCACACACCTCCATTCTATGACTTCACACACCTCCATTCTTTGACTTCACACACCTCCATTCTATGACTTCACACACCTCCACTGTGACTTCACAGAACACCATTCTGTGACTTCACACACCTCCCTCTGTGAGTTCACACACCTCCAATCTATGACTTCACACACTTCCAATCTATGACTTCACACACCTCCATTCTATGACTTCACACACCTCCATTCTATGACTTCACACACCTGCATTCTGACTTCACACACCTCCATTCTCTGACTTCACACACCTCCATTCTATGACTTCACACACCTCCATTTTGTAACTTCACACATTTCCAATATTTGACTTCACAAACCTCCATTCCATGACTTCATACACCTCCATTCTATGACTTCACACACATCCATTCTTTGACTTCACACACCTCCATTTTGACTTCACACACCTCCATTCTGTGACTTCTCACACATCCATTCTTTGACTTCACACACCACAATTTTGGCTTCACACAAGTCCATTCATTGACTTCACTCACCTCCATTCTCTGACTTCACACACCTCCATTTTGACTTCACACACCTCTATTCTGTGACTTCACAAACCTCCTTTTGAGTTCACACAACTCCATTCTATGACTTCACACACCTGCATTGTGACTACACCCACCTCCATTCTATGAGTTCACACACCTGCATTGTGACTTCACACACCTCCATTCTATGACTTCACACATCTCCATTCTGACTTCACACACCTCCATGCTGTGACTTCACACACCTCCA
The DNA here is from genome assembly GCA_024803745.1 of Megascapheus bottae. NCBI lineage: Eukaryota > Metazoa > Chordata > Mammalia > Rodentia > Geomyidae > Megascapheus > Megascapheus bottae. Next base: position 139,814 of record JANJXV010001168.1, on the reverse strand, counting down.
TTCTATGACTTCACACACCTCCATTCTTTGACTTCACACACCTCCATTCTATGACTTCACACACCTCCACTGTGACTTCACAGAACTCCATTCTGTGACTTCACACACCTCCCTCTGTGAGTTCACACACCTCCAATCTATGACTTCACACACTTCCAATCTGTGACTTCACACACCTCCATTCTATGACTTCACACACCTCCATTCTATGACTTCACACACCTGCATTCTGACTTCACACACCTCCATTCTTTGAATTCACACACCTCCATTCTATGACTTCACACACCTCCATTTTGTAACTTCACACATTTCCAATATTTGACTTCACAAACCTCCATTCCATGACTTCATACACCTCCATTCTATGACTTCACACACATCCATTCTTTGACTTCACACACCTCCATTTTGACTTCACACACCTCCATTCTGTGACTTCTCACACATCCATTCTTTGGCTTCACACACCACAATTTTGGATTCACACAAGTCCATTCATTGACTTCACTCACCTCCATTCTCTGACTTCACACACCTCCATTTTGACTTCACACACTTCCATTCTGTGACTTCACACACCTCCCTTCTATGAATTCACACACCGCCATTCTGTGACTTCACACACCTCCATTTTGAGTTCACCCACTTCCATTCTGTGACTTCACACACCTCCATTCTATGACTTCACATACCTCATTTCTGAGTTGACACACCTCCATTTTGTGACTTCACATACCTCTAATCTAACTTCACACACCTCCATTCTATGACTTCACACATCTCCATTCTGTGACTTCACATTCCTCCATTCTTTGACTTCACACCCCTCCATTCTGTGCCTTCACACACCTCCACTCTGTGACTTTACAGACCTCCATTCTGTGCCTTCACACACCTCCCTTCTGTGACTTCACACACCTCCATTCTATGACTTCATACACCTCCATTCTAAGACTTCACACACCTCCATTCTATGACTTCACACACTTCCATTGTTTGACATCATACACCTCCATTCTTTGACTTCACACACCTCCATTCCATGATTTCACACACCTCCATTCTATGAGTTCAGACACCTCCATTCTATGACTTCACACACCTTCATTCTTACTTCAGCAACATCCATTCTATGACTTCATACACCTCCATTCTATGACATCACAAACCTCCATTCTGTGACTTCACACACCTCCATTCTGGGTTCACACACCTCCATTCTGTGACTTCACACACCTCCATTCTGACTTCACACACCTCCATTCTATGACTTCACACACTTCCGTTCTATGACTTCACACACCTCCATTATGTGACTTCACACACCTTCTCTCTGAGTTCACACACCTCCATTCTGTGTCTTCACACACCTCCATTCTGTGACTTCAGACACCTCCTTCTATGACTTCACACACCTTCATTCTGTGACTTCACACACCTCCATTCTGTGAATTCACACACCTAGTTTCTGAGTTGACACACATCCCTTCTGTGATTTCACACCTCCAATCTGAGTTCACACACCTCCATTCTATCACTTCAAACACCTCCATTCTGTGACTTCACACACCTCCATTCTGTGACTTCACACACCTCCATTTTGACTTCACACACCTCCGTTCTTGGACTTCACACACCTCCATTCCATGACTTCACACACCTCCATTCTTTGAGTTCACAAACCTCCATTTTGACTTCACACACCTCCATTCTATGACTTCACACACCTTCATTCCTACTTCAGAAACATCCATTCTAAGACTGCACACACCTCCATTCTATCACTTCACACACCTCCATTCTGAATTCACACAGCTCCATTCTACGACGTCACACACCTCCATTCTCTGAGTTCACACAACTCCATTCTATGACTTCACACACCTGCATTGTGACTTCACCCACCTCCATTCTATGAGTTCACACACATGCATTGTGACTTCACATACCTCCATTCCATGACTTCACACATCTAAATTCTGACTTCACACACCTCCATGCTGGGACTTCACACACCTCCATTCTATGACTTCACACACCTCCATTCTTTGACTTCACACACCTCCATTCTATGATTCAAACACCTCCACTGTGACTTCACACATCTCCATTCTATGACTTCACACACCTGCATTCTGACTTCACACACTTCCATTCTCTGACTTCACACCCCTCCATTCTATGACTTCACACACCTCCATTCTGTAACTTCACACACTTCCAATGTTTGACTTCACAAACCTCCATTCCATGACTTCATACACCTCCATTCTATGACTTCAAACACATCCATTCTTTGACTTCACACACCTCCATTTTGACTTCACACACCTCCATTCTGTGACTTCACACACCTCCATTCTATGACTTCACACACCTCCCTTCTATGAATTCACACACCTCCATTCTGTGACTTCACACACCTCCATTGTGAGTTCACCACTTCCATTCTGTGACTTCACACACCTCCATTCTGTGACTTCACACACCTCCATTATGTACTTCACACCCCTCCATTCTATGACTTCACACACCTCCCTTCTATGTATTCACACCCCTCCATTCTGTGACTTCACACACCTCCATTGTATGACTTCACACACCTCCATTCTGTGACTTCACACACCTCCATTCTCAGTTCACACACCTCCATTCTGTGACTTCACACACCTCCATTCTGTGACTTCCACACCTCCATTCTATGACTTAACACACCTCCATTCTATGACTTCACACACCTTCATTCCTACTTCAGAAACATCCATTCTATGACTGCACACACCTCCATTCTATCACTTCACACACCTCCATTCTGAATTCACACAGCTCCATTCTACGACGTCACACACCTCCATTCTCTGAGTTCACACACTTCCATTCTATGACTTCGCACACCTTCATTCATACTTCACAAACATCCATTCTATGACTTCACACACCTCCAATCTATGTCTTCACACACCTCCACTCTGTGACTTCACACACCTCCATTCTATGTCTTCACACACCTCCATTATGACTTCACACAGCTCCATCCTATGAGTTCACACACCTCCATTCTAACTTCACACACCTCCATTCTATGACTTCACACTTCGCCATTCTGACTTCACTCCTCCATTCTGTGAATTCACAAAACTCCATTCTATGATTTCACACAATTCCATACTATGCCTTCACACACCTCCATCTATGACTTCACACACCTCCAATCTGAGTTCACACACCTCCATTCTGTGACTTCACACACCTCCAATCTGACCTCACACACCAATGTATGACTTCACACACCTCCATTCTGTGACTTCACACACTTCCATTGTGACATCACAAACCTCCATTCTATGAGTTCACATACCTCCATTCTATGACTTCACACACCTCCATTCTGACTTCACACACCTCTATTCTATGACTTCACAGACCTCGAATCTGTGACTTCACTCACCTCCACTCTATGACTTCACATTGCTCCATTCTATGACTTTCCACACCTCCTTTCTATGACTTCACCCACCTCTATTAGATGACTTCACACCTCCATTCTGACTTCAGATACCTCCGTTCTTTGACTTCACACACCTCCTTTCTATGACTTCACACACCTCCATTCTATGACTTCACACACCTTCATTCTTACTTCAGAAACATCCATTCTATGACCTCACACAACTCCATTCTATGCCTTCACAAACCTCCATTCTGTGAATTCACACATCTCCATTCTGAGTTCACACAACTCCATTCGGTGACTTCACACACCTCCATTCTTACGTCACAAACCTCCATTCTATGACTTCACACACTTCCATTCTATGACTTCACACACCTCCATTCTGTGACTTCACACACCTCCATTCCCTGACTTCACACACCTCCATTCTGTGACTTCACACACCTACATTCTGTGACTTCACACACCTCCATTCTGACTTCACACACCTCCATTCTATGACTTCACACACCTCCATTCTGTGACTTCAAATACCTCCATTCTATGACTTCACACACCTCCATTGTGACTTCACACACCTCCATTCTATGAGTTCACACACCTCCATTCTGACTCCACAAACCTCCATTCTATGACTTCACAGACTTTGAATACGCGACTTCACTCACCTCCAGTCTATGACTTCACACTTCTCCATTCTATGACTTCACACACCTCCATTCCATGACTTCACACACTTTCATTCTTACTTCAGAAACATCCATTCTATGACTTCACACACCTCCATTTTATGACTTCACACACCTCCATTCTATGACTTCACACACCTCCATTCTGTGACTTCACACACCTCCATTCAATGTCTTCACACACCTCCATTGTGACTTCACACACGTCCATTCTATGAGTTCACACACCTCCGTTCTGACTTCACACACCTCTGTTCTATGACTTCACATTCCTCCATTCTGACTTCACACAGCTCCATTCTGTGAATTCACAAAATTTCATTCTATGATTTCACATACCTCCATACTGTGACTTCACACACCTCCATCTATGACTTCAAACACCTCCATTCTGAGTTCACACACCTCCATTCTGGGACTTCACACAACTCCATTCTGACTTCACACACCTCCAATATATGACTTCACACACCTCCATTCTGTGACTTCACACACTTCCATTGTGACGTCACACACCTCCATTCTATGAGTTCACACACGTCCATTCTAGGACTTCACACTCCTCAATTCTGACATCACACAGCTCCATTCTATGTCTTCACAGACCTCGAATCTGTGACTTCACTCACCTCCATTCTATGACTTCACACTCATCTATTCTATGACTTCCCACAATTCCTTTCTATGACTTCACCCACCTCTATTCTATGACTTCACAGCTCCATTCTGACTTCACACACCTCCATTCTGTGACTTCACACACCTCCATTCTATGACTTCACACACCTCCATTCTATGACTTCACACACCTTCATTCTTACTTCAGAAACATCCATTCTATGACCTCACACACCTCCATTCTATGACTTCACAAACCTCCATTCTGTGACTTCCCACACCTCCATTCTGATTTCACACATCTCCATTCTGTGACTTCACACACCTCCCTTCTGACTTCACACACCTCCCTTCTGTGACTTCAAACACCTCCATTGTGAGTTCACCCACTTCCATTCTGTGACTTCACACACCTCCATTCTGTTACTTCACACACCTCCAGTCTGTGACTTCACACACCTCCATTCTATGACTTCAGACACCTCCATTCTATGAATTCACACACCTCCATTCTGTGACTTCACAAACCTCCATTTTATGACTTCACACACCTCTATTCTGTGACTTCACACACCTCCTTTCTGAGTTCATACAACTCCATTCTATGACTTCACACACCTGCATTGTGACTTCACCCACCTCCATTCTATGAGTTCACACACATGCATTGTGACTTCACATACCTCCATTCCATGACTTCACACATCTAAATTCTGACTTCACACACCTCCATGCTGGGACTTCACACACCTCCATTCTATGACTTCACACACCTCCATTCTTTGACTTCACACACCTCCATTCTATGATTCAAACACCTCCACTGTGACTTCACACATCTCCATTCTATGACTTCACACACCTGCATTCTGACTTCACACACCTCCATTCTCTGACTTCACACACCTCCATTCAATGACTTCACACACCTTCATTCTGTAACTTCACACACTTCCAATGTTTGACTTCACAAACCTCCATTCCATAACTTCATACACCTCCATTATATGACTTCAAACACATCCATTCTTTGACTTCACACACCTCCATTTTGACTTCACACACCTCCATTCTGTGACTTCCCACACCTCCATTCTCTGACTTCACACACCTCCATTTTGACTTCACACACTTCCATTCTGTGACTTCACACACCTCCATTCTATGACTTCACACACCTCCCTTCTATGAATTCACACACCTCCATTCTGTGACTTCACACACCTCCATTGTGAGTTCACCACTTCCATTCTGTGACTTCACACACCTCCATTCTGTGACTTCACACACCTCCATTATGTGACTTCACACCCCTCCATTCTATGACTTCACACACCTCCCTTCTATGTATTCACACCCCTCCATTCTGTGACTTCACACACCTTCATTGTATGACTTCACACACCTCCATTCTGTGACTTCACACACCTCCATTCTCAGTTCACACACCTCCATTCTGTGACTTCACACACCTCCATTCTGTGACTTCCACACCTCCATTCTATGACTTAACACACCTCCATTCTATGACTTCACACACCTTCATTCCTACTTCAGAAACATCCATTCTATGACTGCACACACCTCCATTCTATCACTTCACACACCTCCATTCTGAATTCACACAGCTCCATTCTACGACGTCACACACCTCCATTCTCTGAGTTCACACACTTCCATTCTATGACTTCGCACACCTTCATTCATACTTCACAAACATCCATTCTATGACTTCACACACCTCCATTCTATGTCTTCACACACCTCCACTCTGTGACTTCACACACCTCCATTCTATGTCTTCACACACCTCCATTATGACTTCACACAGCTCCATCCTATGAGTTCACACACCTCCATTCTAACTTCACACACCTCCATTCTATGACTTCACACTTCGCCATTCTGACTTCACTCCTCCATTCTGTGAATTCACAAAACTCCATTCTATGATTTCACACAATTCCATACTATGCCTTCACACACCTCCATCTATGACTTCACACACCTCCAATCTGAGTTCACACACCTCCATTCTGTGACTTCACACACCTCCAATCTGACCTCACACACCAATGTATGACTTCACACACCTCCATTCTGTGACTTCACACACTTCCATTGTGACATCACAAACCTCCATTCTATGAGTTCACATACCTCCATTCTATGACTTCACACACCTCCATTCTGACTTCACACACCTCTATTCTATGACTTCACAGACCTCGAATCTGTGACCTCACTCACCTCCACTCTATGACTTCACACTGCTCCATTCTATGACTTTCCAAACCTCCTTTCTATGACTTCACCCACCTCTATTAGATGACTTCACACCTCCATTCTGACTTCAGATACCTCCGTTCTTTGACTTCACACACCTCCTTTCTATGACTTCACACACCTCCATTCTATGACTTCACACACCTTCATTCTTACTTCAGAAACATCCATTCTATGACCTCACACAACTCCATTCTATGCCTTCACAAACCTCCATTCTGTGAATTCACACACCTCCATTCTGAGTTCACACAACTCCATTCGGTGACTTCACACACCTCCATTCTTACTTCAGAAACCTCCATTCTATGACTTCACACACTTCCATTCTATGACTTCACACACCTCCATTCTGTGACTTCACACACCTCCATTCCCTGACTTCACACACCTCCATTCTGTGACTTCACACACTTCCATTGTGACATCACAAACCTCCATTCTATGAGTTCACATACCTCCATTCTATGACTTCACACACCTCCATTCTGACTTCACACACCTCTATTCTATGACTTCACAGACCTCGAATCTGTGACCTCACTCACCTCCACTCTATGACTTCACACTGCTCCATTCTATGACTTTCCAAACCTCCTTTCTATGACTTCACCCACCTCTATTAGATGACTTCACACCTCCATTCTGACTTCAGATACCTCCGTTCTTTGACTTCACACACCTCCTTTCTATGACTTCACACACCTCCATTCTATGACTTCACACACCTTCATTCTTACTTCAGAAACATCCATTCTATGACCTCACACAACTCCATTCTATGCCTTCACAAACCTCCATTCTGTGAATTCACACACCTCCATTCTGAGTTCACACAACTCCATTCGGTGACTTCACACACCTCCATTCTTACTTCAGAAACCTCCATTCTATGACTTCACACACTTCCATTCTATGACTTCACACACCTCCATTCTGTGACTTCACACACCTCCATTCCCTGACTTCACACACCTCCATTCTGTGACTTCACACACCTCCATTCTGTGACTTCACACACCTCCATTCTGACTTCACACACCTCCATTCTATGACTTCACACACCTCCATTCTGTGACTTCAAATACCTCCATTCTATGACTTCACACACCTCCATTGTGACTTCACACACCTCCATTCTATGAGTTCACACACCTCCATTCTGACTCCACAAACCTCCATTCTATGACTTCACAGACTTTGAATACGTGACTTCACTCACCTCCACTCTATGACTTCACACTTCTCCATTCTATGACTTCACACACCTCCATTCCATGACTTCACACACCTTCATTCTTACTTCAGAAACATCCATTCTATGACTTCACACACCTCCATTCTATGACTTCACACACCTCCATTCTATGACTTCACACACCTCCATTCTGTGACTTCACACACCTCCATTCAATGTCTTCACACACCTCCATTGTGACTTCACACACGTCCATTCTATGAGTTCACACACCTCCGTTCTGACTTCACACACCTCTGTTCTATGACTTCACAGTCCTCCATTCTGACTTCACACAGCTCCATTCTGTGAATTCACAAAATTTCATTCTATGATTTCACATACCTCCATACTGTGACTTCACACACCTCCATCTATGACTTCAAACACCTCCATTCTGAGTTCACACACCTCCATTCTGGGACTTCACACAACTCCATTCTGACTTCACACACCTCCAATATATGACTTCACACACCTCCATTCTGTGACTTCACACACTTCCATTGTGACGTCACACACCTCCATTCTATGAGTTCACACACGTCCATTCTAGGACTTCACACTCCTCAATTCTGACATCACACAGCTCCATTCTATGTCTTCACAGACCTCGAATCTGTGACTTCACTCACCTCCATTCTATGACTTCACACTCATCTATTCTATGACTTCCCACAATTCCTTTCTATGACTTCACCCACCTCTATTCTATGACTTCACAGCTCCATTCTGACTTCACACACCTCCATTCTGTGACTTCACACACCTCCATTCTATGACTTCACACACCTCCATTCTATGACTTCACACACCTTCATTCTTACTTCAGAAACATCCATTCTATGACCTCACACACCTCCATTCTATGACTTCACAAACCTCCATTCTGTGACTTCCCACACCTCCATTCTGATTTCACACATCTCCATTCTGTGACTTCACACACCTCCCTTCTGACTTCACACACCTCCCTTCTGTGACTTCAAACACCTCCATTGTGAGTTCACCCACTTCCATTCTGTGACTTCACACACCTCCATTCTGTTACTTCACACACCTCCAGTCTGTGACTTCACACACCTCCATTCTATGACTTCACACACCTCCATTCTATGAATTCACACACCTCCATTCTGTGACTTCACACACCTCCATTGTATGACTTCACACACCTCTATTCTGTGACTTCACACACCTCCTTTCTGAGTTCACACAACTCCATTCTATGACTTCACACACCTGCATTGTGACTTCACCCACCTCCATTCTATGAGTTCACACACATGCATTGTGACTTCACATACCTCCATTCCATGACTTCACACATCTAAATTCTGACTTAACACACCTCCATGCTGGGACTTCACACACCTCCATTCTATGACTTCACACACCTCCATTCTTTGACTTCACACACCTCCATTCTATGATTCAAACACCTCCTTTGTGACTTCACACATCTCCATTCTATGACTTCACACACCTGCATTCTGACTTCACACACCTCCATTCTCTGACTTCACACACCTCCATTCTATGACTTCACACACCTCCATTCTGTAACTTCACACACTTCCAATGTTTGACTTCACAAACCTCCATTCCATGACTTCATACACCTCCATTCTATGACTTCAAACACATCCATTCTTTGACTTCACACACCTCCATTTTGACTTCACACACCTCCATTCTGTGACTTCACACACCTCCATTCTCTGACTTCACACACCTCCATTTTGACTTCACACACTTCCATTCTGTGACTTCACACACCTCCATTCTATGACTTCACACACCTCCCTTCTATGAATTCACACACCTCCATTCTGTGACTTCACACACCTCCATTGTGAGTTCACCACTTCCATTCTGTGACTTCACACACCTCCATTCTGTGACTTCACACACCTCCATTATGTGACTTCACACCCCTCCATTCTATGACTTCACACACCTCCCTTCTATGTATTCACACCCCTCCATTCTGTGACTTCACACACCTCCATTGTATGACTTCACACACCTCCATTCTGTGACTTCACACACCTCCATTCTCAGTTCACACACCTCCATTCTGTGACTTCACACACCTCCATTCTGTGACTTCCACACCTCCATTCTATGACTTAACACACCTCCATTCTATGACTTCACACCCCTCCATTCTATGACTTCCCACACCACCAATCTGTGACTTCACACACCTCCATTCTATGACTTCACACACCTAGTTTCTGAGTTGACACACCTCCCTTCTGTGATTTCACACATCTCCAATCTGAGTTCACACACCTCCATTCTATGACTTCACACACCTCCATTCTTTGACATCAAAAACCACCATTCTGTGACTTCACACACCTCCATTTTGACTTCACACCCCTCCATTCTACGAGTTCACACACTTCCATTCTGCCTTCAACCCCCTCCATTCTATGACTTCACTCAGCTCCATTCTGACTTCACACACCTCCATTTGTGAATTCACACACCACAATTTTGACTTCAAACACCTCCATTCTGTGACTTCACACACCTCCATCTTGTGACTTCACACACCTCCATTTTGACTTCACACTCCTCCATTCTGTGACTTCACACACCTCCATTCTGTGACTTCACACATCTCCATTCTGACTTCACACACCTCCATGCTGTGACTTCACACACCTCCATTCTTTGACTTCACACACCTCCATTCTATGACTTCACACACCTCCACTGTGACTTCACAGATCTCCAATCTGTGACTTCACACATCTCCCTCTGTGACTTCACACACCTCCAATCTATGACTTCACACACTTCCAATCTATGACTTAACACACCTCCATTCTATAACTTCACACACCTCCATTCTATGACTTCACTCACCTCCATTCTCTGACTTCACACACCTCCATTCTGTAACTTCACACACTTCCATTGTTTGACTTCACAAACCTCCATTCCATGACTTCATACACCTCCATTCTATGACTTCACACACATCCATTCTTTGACTTCACACACCTCCATTTTGACTTCACACACCTCCATTCTGTGACTTCACACACATCCATTCTTTGACTTCACACGCCACAATTTTGACTTCACAAAAGTCCATTCATTGACTTCACACACCTCCATTCTCTGACTTCACACACCTCCATTTTGACTTCACACACTTCCATTCTGTGACTTCACACACCTCCATTCTATGATTTCACACACCTCCCTTCTATGAATTCACACACCTCCATTCTGTGACTTCACACACCTCCACTTTGAGTTCACCCACTTCCATTCTGTGACTTCACACACCTCCATTCTATGACTTCACATACCTCATTTCTGAGTTGACACACTTCCATTTTGTGACTTCACATACCTCTAATCTAACTTCACACACCTCCATTCTATGACTTCACACACCTCCATTCTGTAACTTCAAAAACCACCATTCTATGACTTCACACATCTCCATTGTGACTTCGACACCTCCATTGTATGAGTTCACACAGCTCCATTCTGACTTCACACACCTCCATTCTATGACTTCGCACACCTGTATTCTCACTTCACACATCTCCATTCTGTGACTTCATATTCCTCCAATCTTTGACTTCACACCCCTCCATTCTGTGCCTTCACACACCTCCACTCTGTGACTTTACAGACCTCCATTCTGTGACTTCACACACCTCCCTTCTGTGACTTCACACACCTCCATTCTATGACTTCACACACCTCCATTCCAAGACTTCACACACCTCCATTCTATGACTTCACACACTTCCATTGTTTGACATCATACACCTCCATTCTTTGAATTCACACACCTCCGTTCCATGAATTCACACACCTCCAATCTATGAGTTCACACACCTCCATTCTATGAGTTCACACACCTTCATTCTTACTTCAGCAACATCCATTCTATGACTTCAGAAACCTCCATTCTATGCCTTCACACACCTTCATTCTTACTTCAGCAACATCCATTCTATGACTTCATACACCTCCATTCTATGACTTCACAAACCTCCATTCTGTGACTTCACACACCTCCATTCTGGGTTCACAAACCTCCATTCTCTGACTTCACACACCTCCATTCTGACTTCACACACCTCCATTCTATGACTTCACACACTTCCATTCTATGACTTCACACAACTCCATTCTGTGACTTCACACACCTCCGTTTTGAATTCACCCACTTCAATTCTGTGACTTCACACACCTCCATTCTATGACTTCACATACCTCATTTCTGAGTTGACACACCTCCATTTTGTGACTTCACATACCTCTAATCTAACTTTACACACCTCCATTCTGTGACTTCAAAAACCACCATTCTATGACTTCACACATCTCCCTTGTGACTTCGACACCTCCATTCTATGAGTTCACACAGCTCCATTCTGACTTCACACACCTCCATTCTATGACTTCGCACACCTGTATTCTCACTTCACACATCTCCATTCTGTGACTTCACATTCCTCCATTCTTTGACTTCACACCCCTCCATTCTGTGCCTTCACACACCTCCACTCTCTGACTTTACAGACCTCCATTCTGTGACTTTACACACCTCTGTTCCATGAATTCACACACCTCCATTCTATGAGTTCATACACCTCCATTCTATGAGTTCACACACCTTCATTCTTACTTCAGCAACATCCATTCTATTACTTCAGACACCTCCATTCTATGACTTCACACACCTTCATTCTTACTTCAGCAACATCCATTCTATGTCTTCATACACCTCCATTCTATGACTTCACAAACCTCCATTCTGTGACTTCACACACCTCCATTCTGGGTTCACAAACATCCATTCTGTGACTTCACACACCTCCATTCTGACTTCACACACCTCCATTCTATGACTTCACACACTTCCATTCTTTGACTTCGCACACCTCCATTCTGTGACTTTACACACCTCCTCTCTGAGTTCACACACCTCCATTCTGTGTCTTCACACACCTCCATTCTGTGACTTCAGACACCTCCTTCTATGACTTCACACACCTTCATTCTGTGACTTCACACACCTCCATTCTATGACTTCACACACCTAGTTTCTGATTTGACACACCTCCCTTCTGTGATTTCACACACCTCCAATCTGAGTTCACACACCTCCATTCTATGACTTCACACACCTCCATTCTTTGACATCAAAAACCACCATTCTATGACTTCACACACCTCCATTTTGACTTCACACACCTCCATTCTGTGACTTCACACACCTCCATTCTGTGACTTCACACACCACCATTGTTTGACTTCACACACCTCCATTCTTGGACTTCACACACCTCCATTCCATGACTTCACACACCTCCATTCTTTGAGTTCACAAACCTCCATTTTGACTTCACACACCTCCATTCTATGACTTCACACACCTTCATTCCTACTTCAGAAACATCCATTCTATGACTGCACACACCTCCATGCTATCACTTCACACACCTCCATTCTAAGAGTTCACACACTTCCATTCTGCCCTCACCCACCTCCATTCTATGACTTCACTCAGCTCCATTCTGACTTCACACACCTCCATTTGTGAATTCACACACCACAATTTTGACTTCACATACCTCCATTCTGTGAATTCACACACCTCCATTCTGTGACTTCACACACCTCCATTCTGTGACTTCACACACCTCCATTCTTTGAGTTCACACACCTCCATTTTGACTTCACACACCTCCATTCTCTGACTTCACACACCTTCATTCCGACTTCAGAAACATCCATTCTATGACTGCACACACGTCCATTCTGAATTCACACAGCTCCATTCTATGACTTCACACACCTCCATTCTGTGACTTCCCACACTTCCATTCTATGACTTCACACACCTTCATTCTTACTTCACAAACATCCATTCTATGACTTCACACACCTCCATTCTATGACTTCACACACCTCCAATTTGTGACTTCACACACCTCCATTCTATGTCTTCACACACCTCCATTGTGACTTCACACACCTCCATTCTATGTCTTCACACTCCGCCATTCTGACTTCACACTCCTCCATTCTGTGAATTCACACAACTCCATTCTATGATTTCACACACCTCCATACTATGACGTCACACAACTCCATCTATGACTTCACACACCTCCATTCTGAGTTCACACACCTCAATTCTGTGACTTCGCACACCTCCATTCTGACTTCACACAGCAATGTATGACTTCACACACCTCCATTCGGTGAATTCACACACTTCCATTTTGACGTCACACACCTCCATTCTATGACTTCACACACCTTCATTCTTACTTCACAGACCTCCAATCTATGACTTCACAGACCTCGAATCTGTGACTTCACTCACCTCCATTCTATGACTTCACACTGCTCCATTCTATGACTTCCCACACCTCCTTTCTATGACTTCACCCACCTGTATTCTATGACTTCACACCTGAATTCTGACTTCAGATACCTCCATTCTGTGACTTCACACATCTCCATTCTATGACTTCAAACACCTCCATTCTCTGACATCACACACCTCCATTCTGTGACTTCACACACCTCCATTCTGTGACTTCACACACCTCCATTCTGACTTCACACACCTCCATTCTATGACTTCACACACCTCCATTCTGTGACTTCAAATACCTCCATTCTATAAGTTCACACACCTCCCTTCTGACTTCACAAACCTCCATTCTATGACTTCACAGACTTTGAATATGTGACTTCACTCACCTCCACTCTATGACTTCACACTTCTCCATTCTATGACTTCCCACACCTCCTTTCAATGACTTCACCCACCCCCATTCTATGACTTCACACCTCCATTCTGACTTCACACACCTCCATTCTATGACTTCACACACCTCCATTCTATGTGTTCACACACCTCCATTTTGACTTCACACACCTCCATTCCATGACTTCACACACCTTCATTCTTACTTCAGAAACATCCATTCTATGACTTCACACACCTCCATTCTATGACTTCACACACCTCCATTCTATGACTTCACACGCCTCCATTCTGTGACTTCACACACCTCCATTCTATGTCTTCACACACCTCCATTGTGACTTCACACACGTCCAGTCTATGAGTTCGCACACCTCCATTCTGACTTCACACACCTCCATTCTATGACTTCACAATCCTCCATTCTGACTTCACACAGCTCCATTCTGTGAATTCACAAAATTCCATTCTATGATTTCACACACCTCCATACTGTGAGTTCACACACCTCCATCTATGACTTCAAACACCTCCATTCTGAGTTCACACACCTCCATTCTGTGACTTCACACAACTCCATTCTGACTTCACACAACTCCAATATATGACTTCACACACCTCCATTCTTTGACTTCACACACTTCCATTGTGACATCACACACCTCCATTCTATGAGTTCACACACGTCCATTCTAGGACTTCACACTCCTCAATTCTGACATCACACAGCTCCATTCTATGTCTTCACAGACCTCGAATCTGTGACTTCACTCACCTCCATTCTATGACTTCACACTCCTCTATTCTATGACTTCCCACAACTCCTTTCTATGACTTCACCCACCTCTATTCTATGACTTCACAGCTCCATTCTGACTTCACACACCTCCATTCTGTGACTTCACACACCTCCATTCTATGACTTCACACAACTCCATTCTATGACTTCACACACCTTCATTCTTACTTCTGAAACTTCCATTCTATGACCTCACACACCTCCATTCTAAGACTTCACAAACCTCCATTCTGTGACTTCCCACACCTCCATTCTGAGTTCACACATCTCCATTCTGTGACTTCACACACCTCCCTTCTGACTTCACACACCTCCCTTCTGTGACTTCAAACACCTCCATTGTGAGTTCACCCACTTCCATTCTGTGACTTCACACACCTCCATTCTGTTACTTCACACACCTCTATTCTGTGACTTCACACACCTCCATTCTATGAATTCACACACCTCCATTCTGTGACTTCACACACCTCCATTGTATGACTTCACACACCTCTATTCTGTGACTTCACACACCTCATTTCTGAGTTCACACAACTCCATTCTATGACTTCACACACCTGCATTGTGACTTCACCCACCTCCATTCTATGAGTTCACACATCTGCATTGTGACTTCACACACGTCCATTCCCTGACTTCACACATCTATGTTCTGACTTCACACACCTCCATGCTGTGACTTCACACACCTCCATTCTATGACTTCACACACCTCCATTCTTTGACTTCACACACCTCCATTCTATAATTCACACACCTCCACTGTGACTTCATAGAACTCCATTCTGTGACTTCACACACCTCCCTCTGTGACTTCACACACCTCCAATCTATGACTTCACACACTTCCAATCTATGACTTCACACACCTCCATTCTATAACTTCACACATCTCCATTCTATGACTTCACACACCTGCATTCTGACTTCACACACCTCCATTCTCTGACTTCACACACCTCCATTCTCTGACTTCACACACCTCCATTCTGTAACTTCACACACTTCCAATGTTTGACTTCACAAACCTCCATTCCATGACTTCATACACCTCCATTCTATGACTTCAAACACATCCATTCTTTGACTTCACACACCTCCATTTTGACTTCACACACCTCCATTCTGTGACTTCACACACATCCATTCTTTGACTTTCCACACCACAATTTGACTTCACACAAGTCCATTCATTGACTTCACACACCACCATTCTCTGACTTCACACACCTCCATTTTGACTTCAAACACTTCCATTCTGTGACTTCACACAAGTCCATTCTATGACTTCACACATCTCCCTTCTATGAATTCACACACCTCCATTCTGTGACTTCACACACCTCCATTGTGAGTTCACCCACTTCCATTCTGTGACTTCACACACCTCCATTCTGTGACTTCACACACCTCAATTATGTGACTTCACACCCCTCCATTCTATGACTTCACACACCTCCCTTCTATGAATTCACACCCCTCCATTCTGTGACTTCACACACCTCCATTGTATGACTTCACACACCTCCATTCTGTGACTTCACACACCTCCATTCTCAGTTCACACACCTCCATTCTGTGACTTCACACACCTCCATTCTGTGACTTCCACACCTCCATTCTATGACTTAACACACCTCCATTCTATGACTTCACACCCCTCCATTGTATGACTTCACACACCATCATTCTGTGACTTCACACACCTCCATTCTGTCACTTCACCACCTCCATTCTATGACTTCACACACCTCCATTCTAAGACTTCACACACCTGCATTATGACTTCACCCACCTCAATTCTATGAGTTCACACACCTGCATTGTGACTTCACACACCTCCATTCTATGACTTCACACATCTCCATTCTGACTTCACACACCTCCATTCTATGATTTCACATACTTCGATTCTATGACTTCACACACCTCCATTCTATGACTTCACACACCTCGTTTCTGAGTTGACACACCTGCTTTCTGTGATTTCACACACCTCCAATCTGAGTTCACACACCTCCCGTCTATGACTTCACATACCTCCATTCCTTGACATCAAAAACCACCATTCTATGACTTCACACACCTCCATTTTGACTTCACACACCTCCATTCTACGAATTCACACACTTCCATTCTGCCCTCACCCACTTCCATTCTAGACTGCACTCAGCTCCATTCTGACTTCACACACCTCCATTTGTGAATTCACACACCACCATTTTGACTTCACACACCTCCATTCTGTGACTTCACACACCTCCATTCTATGTCTTCACACACCTCCATTATGACTTCACACACCTCAATTCTATGAGTTCACACACCTGCATTGTGACTTCACACACCTCCATTCTATGAATTCACACACCTCCATTCTGTGACTTCACACACCTCCATTCTGTGACTTCACACACCTCTATTCTGTGACTTCACACACCTCATTTCTGAGTTCACACAACTCCATTCTATGACTTCACACACCTGCATTGTGACTTCACCCACCTCCATTCTATGAGTTCACACATCTGCATTGTGACTTCACACACCTCCATTCCATGACTTCACACATCTAAATTCTGACTTCACACACCTCCATGCTGTGACTTCACACACCTCCATTCTATGACTTCACACACCTCCATTCTTTGACTTCACACACCTCCATTCTATGATTCACACACCTCCACTGTGACTTCACAGAACTCCATTCTGTGACTTCACACACCTCCCTCTGTGACTTCACACACCTCCAATCTATGACTTCACACACTTCCAATCAATGACTTCTCACACCTCCATTCTATAACTTCACACATCTCCATTCGATGACTTCACACACCTGCATTCTGACTTCACACACCTCCATTCTCTGACTTCACACACCTCCATTCTATGACTTCACACACCTCCATTCTGTAACTTCACACACTTCCAATGTTTGACTTCACAAACCTCCATTCCATGACTTCATACACCTCCATTCGATGACTTCAAACCCATCCATTCTTTGACTTCACACACCTCCATTTTGACTTCACACTCCTCCATTCTGTGACTTCACACACATCCATTCTTTGACTTCACACACCACAATTTGACTTCACACAAGTCCATTCATTGACTTCACACACCTCCATTCTCTGACTTCACACACCTCCATTTTGACTTCAAACACTTCCATTCTGTGACTTCACACACCTCCATTCTATGACTTCACACACCTCCCTTGTATGAATTCACACACCTCCATTCTGTGACTTCACACACCTCCATTGTGAGTTCACCCACTTCCATTCTGTGACTTCACACACCTCCATTCTGTGACTTCACACACCTCCATTATGTGACTTCACACCCCTCCATTCTATGACTTCACACACCTCCCTTCTATGAATTCACACCCCTCCATTCTGTGATTTCACACACGTCCATTGTATGACTTCACCCACCTCCATTCTGTGACTTCACACACCTCCATTCTCAGTTCACACACCTCCATTCTGTGACTTCACACACCTCCATTCTGTGACTTCCACACCTCCATTCTATGACTTAACACACCTCCATTCTATGACTTCACACCCCTCCATTGTATGACTTCACACACCATCATTCTGTGACTTCACACACCTACATTTTATAACTTCACACACCTCCATTCTGTCACTTCACCACCTCCATTCTATGACTTCACACACCTCCATTCTAAGACTTCACACACCTGCATTGTGACTTCACCCACCTCAATTCTATGAGTTCACACACCTGCAATGTGACTTCACACACCTCCATTCTATGACTTCACACATCTCCATTCTGACTTCACAAACCTCCATTCTATGATTTCACATACTTCGATTCCATGACTTCACACACCTCCATTCTATGACTTCACACACCTCGTTTCTGAGTTGACACACCTGCTTTCTGTGATTTCACACACCTCCAATCTGAGTTCACACACCTTCCGTCTATGACTTCACACACCTCCATTCCTTGACATCAAAAACCACCATTCTATGACTTCACACACCTCCATTTTGACTTCACACACCTCCATTCTACGAGTTCACACACTTCCATTCTGCCCTCACCCACCTCCATTCTAGACTGCACTCAGCTCCATTCTGACTTCACACAACTCCATTTGTGAATTCACACACCACCATTTTGACTTAACAAACCTCCATTCTGTGACTTCACATACCTCCATTCTATGTCTTCACACACCTCCATGATGACTTCACACACCTCCGTTCTATGAGTTCACACACGTCCATTCTAACTTCACACACCTCCATCTATGACTTCACACACCTCCAATCTGAGTTCACACACCTCCATTCTGTGACTTCACACACCTCCATTCCATGACTTCACACATCTAAATTCTGACTTCACACAACTCCATTCTGTGACTTCACACACTTCCATTGTGACATCACAAACCTCTATTCTATGAGTTCACATACCTCCATTCTATGACTTCACACACCTCCATTCTGACTTCACACACCTCTATTCTATGACTTCACAGACCTCGAATCTGTGACTTCACTCACTTCCACTCTATGACTTCACACTGCTCCATTCTATGACTTCCCACACCTCCTTTCTATGACTTCACCCACCTCTATTAGATGACTTCACACCTCCATTCTGACTTCAGATACCTCCATTCTTTGACTTCACACACCTCCATTCTATGACTTCACACACCTCCATTCTATGACTTCACACACCTTCATTCTTACTTCAGAAACATCCATTCTATGACCTCACACAACTCCATTCTATGCCTTCACAAACCTCCATTCTGTGAATTCACACACCTCCATTCTGAGTTCACACAACTCCATTCGGTGATTTCACACACCTCCATTCTTACTTCAGAAACCTCCATTCTATGACTTCACACACTTCCATTCTATGACTTCACACACCTCCATTCTGTGACTTCACACACCTCCATACCGTGACTTCACACACCTCCATTCTGTGACTTCACACACCTCCATTCTATGACTTCACACACCTCCATTCTATGACTTCAAACACCTCCATTCTCTGACTTCACACACCTCCATTCTTACTTCACACACCTCCATTCTATGACTTCACACACTTCCATTCTAGGACTTCACATACCTCCATTCTGTGACTTCACACACCTTCATTCTGAGTTCACACACCTCCATTCTGTGACTTCACACACCTCCATTCCCTGACTTCACACACCTCCATTCTGTGACTTCACACACCTCCATTCTGACTTCACACACCTCCATTCTATGACTTCACACACCTCCTTTCTGTGACTTCAAATACCTCCATTCTTTGACTTCACACACCTCCATTGTGACTTCACACACCTCCATTCTATGAGTTCACACACCTCCATTCTGACTTCACAAACCTCCATTCTATGACTTCACAGACTTTGAAAATGTGACTTCACTCATCTCCACTGTAGGACTTCACACTTCTCCATTCTATGACTTCCCACACCTCCTTTCCATGACTTCACCCACCCCATTCTATGACTTCCCACCTCCATTCTGACTTCACACACCTCCATTCTGTGACTTCACACACCTCCATTCTATGAGTTCACACACCTCCATTTTGACTTCACACACCTCCATTCCATGGCTTCACACACCTTCATTCTTACTTCAGAAACATCCATTCTATGACTTCACACACCACCATTCTATGACTTCACACACCTCCATTCTATGACTTCACACTCCTCCATTCTGTGACTTCACACACCTCCATTCTATGTCTTCACACACCTCCATTGTGACTTCACACACGTCCATTCTATGAGTTCACACACCTCCATTCTGACTTCACACACCTCCATTCTATGACTTCACACTCCTCCATTCTGACTTCACACAGCTCCATTCTGTGAATTCACAAAATTCCATTCTATGATTTCACACACCTCCATACTGTGACTTCACACACCTCCATCTATGACTTCAAACACCTCCATTCTGAGTTCACACTCCTCCATTCTGTGACTTCACACACCTCCAATATATGACTTCACACACCTCCATTCTGTGACTTCACACACTTCCATTGTGACGTCACACACCTCCATTCTATGAGTTCACACACGTCCATTCTAGGACTTCACACTCCTCAATTCTGACATCACACAGCTCCATTCTATGTCTTCACAGACCTCGAATCTGTGACTTCACTCACCTCCATTCTATGACTTCACACTCCTCTATTCTATGACTTCCCACAACTCCTTTCTATGACTTCACCCACCTCTATTCTATGACTTCACAGCTCCATTCTGACTTCACACACCTCCATTCTGTGACTTCACACACCTCCATTCTATGACTTCACACACCTCCATTCTATGACTTCACACACCTTCATTCTTACTTCAGAAGCATCCATTCTATGAACTCACACACCTCCATTATATGACTTCACAAACCTCCATTCTGTGACTTCCCACACCTCCATTCTGAGTTCACACATCTCCATTCTGTGACTTCACACACCTCCCTTCTGACTTCACACACCTCCCTTCTGTGACTTCAAACACCTCCATTGTGAGTTCACCCACTTCCATTCTGTGACTTCACACACCTCCATTCTATTACTTCACACACCTCCATTCTGTGACTTCACACACCTCCATTCTATGACTTCACACACCTCCATTCTGTGACTTCACACACCTCCATTGTATGACTTCACACACCTCTATTCTGTGATTTCACACACCTCCTTTCTGAGTTCACACAACTCCATTCTATGACTTCACACACCTGCATTGTGACTTCACCAACCTCCATTCTATGAGTTCACACACCTCCATTCTATGACTTCACACCCCTCCATTCTGTAACTTCACACACTTCCAATGTTTGACTTCACAAACCTCCATTCCATGACTTCATACACCTCCATTCTATGACTTCAAACACATCCATTCTTTGACTTCACACACCTGCATTCTGACTTCACACACCTCCATTCTCTGACTTCACACACCTCCATTCTATGACTTCACACCCCTCCATTCTGTAACTTCACACACTTCCAATGTTTGACTTCACAAACCTCCATTCCATGACTTCATACACCTCCATTCTATGACTTCAAACACATCCATTCTTTGACTTCACACACCTCCATTTTGACTTCACACACCTCCATTCTGTGACTTCACACACCTCCATTCTATGACTTCACACCCCTCCATTCTGTAACTTCACACACTTCCAATGTTTGACTTCACAAACCTCCATTCCATGACTTCATACACCTCCATTCATTGACTTCACACACCTCCATTCTCTGACTTCACACACCTCTATTTTGACTTCACACACTTCCATTCTGTGACTTCACACACCTCCATTCTCAGTTCACACACCTCCATTCTGTGACTTCACACACCTCCATTCTGTGACTTCCACACCTCCATTCCTTGACTTAACACACCTCCATTCTATGGCTTCACACCCCTCCATTCTATGACTTCACACACCACCATTCTGTGAATTCACACACCTCCATTCTATAACTTCACACACCTCCATTCTGTCACTTTACCACCTCCATTCTATGACTTCACACACCTCCATTCTATGACTTCACACACTTCCATTCTATGACTTCACACACCTCAATTCTATGTGTTCACACACCTGCATTGTGACTTCACAAACCTCCATTCTATGACTTCACACATCTCCATTCTGATTTCACACACCTCCATTCTATGATTTCACATACTTCGATTCTATAACTTCACACACCTCCATTCTATGACTTCACACACCTCGTTTCTGAGTTGACACACCTGCTTTCTGTGATTTCACACACCTAGAATCTGAGTTCACACACCTCCTGTCTATGACTTCATACACCTCCATTCTTTCACATCAAGAACCACCATTCTATGACTTCACACACCTCCATTTTGACTTCACACACCTCCATTCTACGAGTTCACACACTTCCATTCTGCCCTCACCCACCTCCATTCTATGACTTCACTCAGCTCCATTCTGACTTCACACACCTCCATTTGTGAATTCACACACCACCATTTTGACTTCACACACCTCCATTCTGTGACTTCACACACCTGCATTCTGTGACTTCACACACCTCCATTCTGTGACTTCACACACCTCCATTGTTTGACTTCACACTCCTCCATTCTTGGACTTCACACACCTCCATTCCATGACGTCACACACCTCCATTCTATGAGTTCACACACCTCCATTCTTTGAGTTCACACACCTCCATTTTGACTTCACACACCTCCATTCTATGACTTCACACACCTTCATTCCTACTTCAGAAACATCCATTCTATGACCGCACACACCTCCATTCTGAATTCACACAGCTCCATTCTATGATTTCACACACCTCCATTCTGTGACTTCACACACTTCCATTCTGTGACTTCACACACCTTCATTCTTACTTCACAAACATCCATTCTATGACTTCACACACCTCCATTCTATGACTTCACACACCTCCAATTTGTGACTTCACACACCTCCATTCTATGTCTTCACACACCTCCATTGTGAGTTCTCACACCTCCATTCTATGACTTCGCAGTCCGCCATTCTGACTTCACACTCCTCCATTCTGTGAATTCACAAAACTCCATTCTATGATTTCACACACCTCCATACTATGACGTCACACACCTCCATCTATGACTTCACACACCTGCAATCTGATTTCACACACCTCCATTCTGTGACTTCACACACCTCCATTCTGACCTCACACACCAATGTATGACTTCACACACCTCCATTCTGTGACTTCACACACTTCCATTGTGACATCACAAACCTCCATTCTATGAGTTCACATACCTCCATTCTATGACTTCACACACCTCCATTCTGACTTCACACACTTCTATTCTATGACTTCACAGACCTAGAATCTGTGACTTCACTCACCTCCACTCTGTGACTTCACACTGCTCCATTCTATGACTTCCCACACCTCCTTTCTGTGCCTTCACCCACCTCTATTAGATGACTTCACACCTCCATTCTGACTTCAGATACCTCCATTCTTTGACTTCACACACCTCCATTCTATGACTTCACACAACTCCATTCTATGACTTCACACACCTTCATTCTTACTTCAGAAACATCCATTCTATGACGTCACACAACTCCATTCTATGCCTTCACAAACCTCCATTCTGTGAATTCACACACCTCCATTCTGAGTTCACACATCTCTATTCTGTGACTTCACACACATCCCTTCTGACTTCACATACCTCCCTTCTGTGACTTCAAACACCTCCATTGTGAGTTCACCCACTTCCATTCTGTGACTTCACACACCTCCATTCTGTTACTTCACACACCTCTATTCTGTGACTTCACACACCTCCATTCTATGACTTCACACACCTCCATTCTATGAATTCACACACCTCCATTCTGTGACTTCACACACCTATATTGTATGACTTCACACACCTCTATTCTGTGACTTCACACACCTCCTTTCTGAGTTCACACAACTCCATTCTATGACTTCACACACCTGCATTGTGACTTCACCCACCTCCATTCTATGAGTTCACACACCTGCATTGTGTCTTCACACACCTCCATTCTATGACTTCACACATCTCCATTCTGACTTCACACACCTCCATGTTGTGACTTCACACACCTCCATTCTATGACTTCACACACCTCCATTCTTTGAATTCACACACCTCCATTCTATGACTTCACACACCTCCACTGTGACTTCACAGAACTCCATTCTGTGATTTCACACACCTCCCTCTGTGACTTCACACACCTCCAATCTATGACTTCACACACTTCCAATCAATGACTTCACACACCTCCATTCTATGACTTCACACATCTCCATTCTATGACTTCACACACCTGCATTCTGACTTCACACACCTCCATTCTCTGACTTCACACACCTCCATTCTATGACTTCACACACCTCCATTCTGTAACTTCACAAACTTCCAATGTTTGACTTCACAACCCTCCATTCCACGACTTCATACACCTCCATTCTATGACTTCAAACACATCCATTCTTTGACTTTACACACCTCCATTTTGACTTCACACACCTCCATTCTGTGACTTCACACACATCTATTCTGTGAGTTCACACACCACAATTTTGACTTCACACAAGTCCATTTATTGACTTCACACACCTCCATTCTCTGACTTCACACACCTCCATTTTGACTTCACACACTTCCATTCTGTGACTTCACACACCTCCCTTCTATGACTTCACAAACCTCGTTTCTGAGTTGAGACACCTGCTTTCTGTGATTTCACACACCTCCAATCTGAGTTCACACACCTCCCGTCTATGACTTCACACACCTCCATTCTTTGACATCAAAAACCACCATTCTATGACTTCACACACCTCCATTTTGACTTCACACACCTCCATTCTACGAGTTCACACACTTCCATTCTGCCCTCACCCACCTCCATTCTATGACTTCACGCAGCTCCATTCTGACTTCACACACCTCCATTTGTGAATTCACACACCAACATTTTGACCTCACACACCTCCATTCTGTGACTTCACACACCTCCATTCTGTGACTTCACACACCTCCATTCTGTGACTTCACACACCTCCATTCTGTGACTTCACACACCTCAATTGTTTGACTTCACACACCTCCATTCTTGGACTTCACACACTTCCATTCCATGACTTCACACACCTCCATTCTATGACTTCACACACCTCCATTCTTTGAGTTCACACACCTCCATTTTGACTTCACACACCTCCATTCTATGACTTCACACACCTTCATTCCTACTTGAGAAACATCCATTCTATGACTGCACACACCTCCATTCTGAATTCACACAGCTCCATTCTATGACTTCACACACCTCCAATTTGTGACTTCACACACCTCCATTCTGCGTCTTCACACACCTCCATTGTGACTTCTCACACCTCCATTCTATGAGTTCACACACCTCCATTCTCACTTCACACAACTCCATTCTATGACTTCACACTCCACCATTCTGACTTCACACTCCTCCATTCTGTGAATTCACAAAACTCCATTCTATGATTTCACACACCTCCATACTATGACGTCACACACCTCCATCTATGACTTCACACACCTCCAATCTGAGTTCACACACCTCCATTCTGTGACTTCACACACCTCCATTCTGACCTCACACACCAATGTATGACTTCACACACCTCCATTCTGTGACTTCACACACTTCCATTGTGACATCACAAACCTCCATTCTATGAGTTCACATACCTCCATTCTATGACTTCACACCCCTCCATTCTGACTTCACACACCTCTATTCTATGACTTCACAGACCTCGAATCTGTGACTTCACTCACCTCCACTCTGTGACTTCACACTGCTCCATTCTATGACTTCCCATCCTCCTTTCTATGACTTCACCCACCTCTATTAGATGACTTCACACCTCCATTCTGACTTCAGATACCTCCATTCTTTGACTTCACACACCTCCATTCTATGACTTCACACACCTCCATTCTATGACTTCACACACCTTCATTCTTACTTCAGAAACATCCATTCTATGACCTCACACACCTCCATTCTTACTTCACAAACATCCATTCTATGAGTTCACACGCCTCCATTCTATGACTTCACACATCTCCATTCTGTGACTTCTCACACCTCCATTCTGAGTTCACACACCTCCATTCTGTGACTTCACACACCTCCATTCCGTGACTTCACACACCTCCATTCTGTGACTTCACACACCTCCATTCTATGACGTCACACACCTCCATTCTATGACTTCAAACACCTCCATTCTCTGACTTCACACACCTCCATTCTTACTTCACACACCTCCATTCTATGACTTCACACACTTCCATTCTAGGACTTCACACACCTCCATTCTGTGACTTCACACACCTTCATTCTGAATTCACACACCTCCATTCTGTGACTTCACACACCTCCATTCCCTGACTTCACACACCTCCATTCTGTTACTTCACACACCTCCATTCTGTGACTTCAAATACCTCCATTCTATGACTTCACAGACCTCCATTTGACTTCAAACACCTCCATTCTATGAGTTCACACACCTCCATTCTGACTTCACAAACCTCCATTCTATGACTTCACAGACTTTGAATATGTGACTTCACTCTCCTCCACTCTATCACTTCACACTTCTCCATTCTATGACTTCCCACACCTCCTTTCCATGACTTCACCCACCCCCATTCTATGACTTCACACCTCCATTCTGACTTCACACACCTCCATTCTGTGACTTCACACACCTCCATTCTATGAGTTCACACACCTCCATTTTGACTTCAAACACCTCTATTCCATGACTTCACACACCTTCATTCTTACTTCAGAAACATCCATTCTATGACTTCACACACCACCATTCTATGACTTCACACACCTCCATTCTATGACTTTACACACCTCCATTCTGTGATTTCACACACCTCCATTCTATGTCTTCAAACACCTCCATTGTGACTTCACACACGTCCATTCTATGAGTTCACACACCTCCATTCTGACTTCCCACACCTCCATTCTATGACTTCACACTCCTCAAATCTGACATCACACAGCTCCATTCTATGTCTTCACAGACCTCGAATCTGTGACTTCACTCACCTCCATTCTATGACTTCACACTCCTCTATTCTATGACTTCCCACAACTCCTTTCAATGACTTCACCCACCTCTATTCTATGAGTTCACAGTTCCATTCTGACTTCACACACCTCCATTCTGTGACTTCACACACCTCCATTCTATGACTTCACAAACCTCCACTCTATGACTTCACACACTTCCATTCTATGACTTCACACATCTCCATTCTGTGACTTCTCTCTCCTCCATTCTGAGTTCACACACCTCCATTCTGTGACTTCACACACCTCCATTCCGTGACTTCACACACCTCCATTCTGTGACTTCACACACCTCCATTCTATGACTTCACACACCTCCATTCTATGACTTCAAACAACTCCATTCTCTGACTTCACACACCTCCATTCTTACTTCACACACCTCCATTCTATGACTTCACACACTTCCATTCTCGGACTTCACACACCTCCATTCTGTGACTTCACACACCTTCATTCTGAGTTCACACACCTCCATTCTGTGACTTCACACACCTCCATTCCCTGACTTCACACACCTCCATTCTGTGACTTCACACACCTCCATTCTGTGACTTCACACACCTCCATTCTGACTTCACACACCTCTCTTCTGTGACTTCAAACTCCTCCATTGTGAGTTCACCCACTTCCATTCTGTGACTTCACACACCTCCATTCTGTTACTTCACACACCTCCATTCTGTGACTTCACACACCTCCATTCTATGACTTCACACACCTCCAATCTATGAATTCACACACCTCCATTCTGTGACTTCACACACCTCCATTGTATGACTTCACACACTTCTATTCTGTGACTTCACACAGCTCCTTTCTGAGTTCACACAACTCCATTCTATGACTTCACACACCTGCATTGTGACTTCACCCACCTCCATTCTATGAGTTCACACACCTGCATTGTGTCTTCACACACCTCCATTCTATGACTTCACACATCTCCATTCTGACTTCACACACCTCCATGCTGTGACTTCACACACCTCCATTCTAAGACTTCACACACCTCCATTCTTTGACTTCACACACCTCCATTCTATGACTTCACACACCTCCACTGTGACTTCACAGAATTCCATTCTGTGACTTCACACACCTCCCTCTGTGACTTCACACACCTCCAATCTATGACTTCACACCCTTCCAATCTATGACTTCACACACCTCCATTCTATGACATCACACATCTCCATTCTATGACTTCACACACCTGCTTTCTGACTTCACACACCTCCATTCTCTGACTTCACACACCTCCATTCTATGACTTCACACACCTCCATTCTGTAACTTCACACACTTCCAATGTTTGACTTCACAAACCTCCATTCCATGACTTCATACACCTCCATTCTATGACTTCAAGCACATCCATTCTTTGACTTCACACACCTCCATTTTGACTTCACACACCTCCATTCTGTGACTTCACACACATCCATTCTTTGACTTCACACACCACAATTTTGACTTCACACAAGTCCATTCATTGACTTCACACACCTCCATTCTCTGACTTCACACACCTCCATTTTGACTTCACACACTTCCATTCTGTGACTTCACACACCTCCATTCTATGACTTCACACACCTCCCTTCTAAGAATTCACACACCTCCATTCTGCGACTTCACACACCTCCATTTTGAGTTCACCCACTTACATTCTGTGACTTCACACACCTCCATTCTGTGACTTCACACACCTCCATTATGTGACTTCACACCCCTCCATTCTATGACTTCACAAACCTCCCTTCTATGAATTCACACCCCTCCATTCTGTGACTTCACACACCTCCATTGTATGACTTCACACACCTCCATTCTGTGACTTCACACACCTCCATTCTCAGTTCACACACCTCCATTCTGTGACTTCACACACCTCCATTCTGTGACTTCCAAACCTCCATTCTATGACTTAACACACCTCCATTCTATGACTTCACACCCTCCATTCTATGACTTCACACACCACCATTCTGTGACTTCACACACCTCCATTCTATAGCTTCACACACCTCCATTCTGTCACTTTACCACCTCCATTCTATGACTTCACACACCTCCATTCTATGACTTCACACACCTGCATTGTGACTTCACCCACCTCAATTCTATGTGTTCACACACCTGCATTGTGACTTCACACACCTCCATTCTATGACTTCACACATCTCCATTCTAATTTCACACACCTCAATTCTATGATTTCACATACTTCGATTCTGTGACTTCACACACCTCCATTCTATGACTTCACACACCTCGTTTCTGAGTTGACACACCTGCTTTCTGTGATTTCACACACCTCCAATCTGAGTTCACACACCTCCCGTCTATGACTTCACACACCTCCATTCTTTGACATCAAAAACCACCATTCTATGACTTCACACACCTCCATTTTGACTTCACACACCTCCATTCTACGAGTTCACACACTTCCATTCTGCCCTCACCCAACTCCATTCTATGACTTCACTCAGCTCCATTCTGACTTCACACACCTCCATTTGTGAATTCACACACCACCATTTCGACTTCACACACCTCCATTCTGTGACTTCACACACCTCCATTCTGTGACTTCACACACCTCCATTCTGTGACTTCACACACCTCCATTCTGTGACTTCACACACCTCCATTGTTTGACTTCACACACCTCCATTCTTGGACTTCACACACCTCCATTCCATGACTTCACACACCTCCATTCTATGAGTTCACACACCTCCATTCTTTGAGTTCACACACCTCCATTTTGACTTCACACACCTCCATTCTATGACTTCACACATCTTCATTCCTACTTTAGAAACATCCATTCTATGACTGCACACACCTCCATTCTGAATTCACACAGCTCCATTCTATGACTTCACACACCTCCATTCTGTGACTTCACACACTTCCATTCTATGACTTCACACACCTTCATTCTTACTTCACAAACATCCATTCTATGACTTCACACACCTCCATTCTATGACTTCACACACCTCCAATTTGTGACTTCACACACCTCCATTCTATGTCTTCACACACCTCCATTGTGACTTCTCACACCTCCATTCTATGAGTTCACACACCTCCATTCTAACTTCACACAACTCCATTCTATGACTTCACACTCCGCCATTCTGACTTCACAATCCTCCATTCTGTGAATTCACAAAACTCCATTCTATGATTTCACACACCTCCATACTATGACGTCACACGCCTCCATTTATGACTTCACACACCTCCAATCTGAGTTCACACACCTCCATTCTGTGACTTCACACACCTCCATTCTGACCTCACACACCAATGTATGACTTCACACACCTCCATTCTGTGACTTCACACACTTCCATTGTGACATCACAAACCTCCATTCTATGAGTTCACATACCTCCATTCTATGACTTCACACACCTCCATTCTGACTTCACACACCTCTATTCTATGACTTCACAGACCTCGAATCTGTGACTTCACTCACCTCCACTCTGTGACTTCACACTGCTCCATTCTATGACTTCCCACACCTCCTTTCTATGACTTCACCCACCTCTATTAGATGACTTCACACCTCCATTCTGATTTCAGATACCTCCATTCTTTTACTTCACACACCTCCATTCTATGACTTCACACACCTTCATTCTTATTTCAGAAACATCCATTCTATGACCTCACACAACTCCATTCTATGCCTTCACAAACCTCCATTCTGTGAATTCACACACCTCCATTCTGAGTTCACACAACTCCATTTGGTGACTTCACACACCTCCATACCGTGACTTCACACACCTCCATTCTGTGACATCACACACCTCCATTCTATGACTTCACACACCTCCATTCTATGACTTCAAACAACTCCATTCTCTGACTTCACACACCTCCATTCTTACTTCACACACCTCCATTCTATGACTTCACACACTTCCATTCTAGGACTTCACACACCTCCATTCTGTGACTTCACACACCTTCATTCTGAGTTCACACACCTCCATTCTGTGACTTCACACACCTCCATTCCCTGACTTCACACACCTCCATTCTGTGACTTCACACACCTCCATTCTGTGACTTCACACACCTCCATTCTGACTTCACACACCTCCATTCTATGACTTCACACACCTCCATTCTGTGACTTCAAATACCTCCATTCTATGACTTCACACACCTCCATTGTGACTTCACACACCTCCATTCTGTGAGTTCACACACCTCCATTCTGACTTCACAAACCTCCATTCTATGACTTCACAGAGTTTGAATATGTGACTTCACTCACCTCCACTCTATGACTTCACACTTCTCCATTCTATGACTTCCCACAGCTCCTTTCCATGACTTCACCCACCCCCATTCTATGACTTCACACCTCCATTCTGACTTCACACACCTCCATTCTGTGACTTCACACACCTCCATTGTATGAGTTCACACACCTCCATTTTGACTTCACACACCTCCATTCCATGACTTCACACACCTTCATTCTTACTTCAGAAACATCCATTCTATGACTTCACACACCACCATTCTATGACTTCATACACCTCCAATCTATGACTTCACACACCTCCATTGTGTGACTTCACACACCTCCATTCTATGTCTTCACACACCTCCATTGTGACTTCACACACCTCCAATCTATGACTTCACACCCTTCCAATCTATGACTTCACACATCTCCATTCTATGACTTCACACTTCTCCATTCTATGACTTCCCACAGCTCCTTTCCATGACTTCACCCACCCCCATTCTATGACTTCACACCTCCATTCTGACTTCACACACCTCCATTCTGTGACTTCTCACACCTCCATTCTATGACTTCACACATCTCCATTCTGACTTCACACACCTCCATGCTGTGACTTCACACACCTCCATTCTATGACTTCACACACCTCCATTCTTTGACTTCACACACCTCCATTCTATGACTTCACACATCTCCATTCTGACTTCACACACCTCCATGCTGTGACTTCACACACCTCCATTCTATGACTTCACACACCTCCATTCTTTGACTTCACACACCTCCATTCTATGACTTCACACACCTCCACTGTGACTTCACAGAACTCCATTCTGTGACTTCACACACCTCCCTCTGTGACTTCACACACCTCCAATCTATGACTTCACACCCTTCCAATCTATGACTTCACACATCTCCATTCTATGACTTCACACATCTCCATTCTATGACTTCACACACGTGCATTCTTACTTCACACACCTCCATTCTCTGACTTCACACACCTCCATTCTATGACTTCACACACCTCCATTCTGTAACTTCACACACTTCCAATGTTTGACTTCAAAAACCTCCATTCCATGACTTCATACACCTCCATTCTATGCCTTCAAACACATCCATTCTTTGACTTCACACACCTCCATTTTGACTTCACACACCTCCATTCTGTGACTTCACACACATCCATTCTTTGACTTCACACACCACAATTTTGACTTCACACAAGTCCATTCATTGACTTCACACACCTCCATTCTGTGACTTCACACACCTCCATTGTGAGTTCACCCACTTCCATTCTGTGACTTCACACACCTCCATTCTGTGACTTCACACACCTCCATTATGTGACTTCACACCCTTCCATTCTATGACTTCACACACCTCCCTTCTATGAATTCATACCCCTCCATTCTGTGACTTCACACACCTCCATTGTATGACTTCACACACCTCCATTCTGTGACTTCACACACCTCCATTCTCAGTTCACACACCTCCATTCTGTGGCTTCACACACCTCCATTCTGTGACTTCCACACCTCCATTCTATGACTTAACACACCTCCATTCTATGACTTCACACCCCTCCATTCTATGACTTCACACACCAC
Organism: Megascapheus bottae; assembly: GCA_024803745.1. Taxonomy (NCBI): domain Eukaryota; kingdom Metazoa; phylum Chordata; class Mammalia; order Rodentia; family Geomyidae; genus Megascapheus; species Megascapheus bottae. The sequence continues at coordinate 105,270 of JANJXV010001168.1, read as the reverse complement.
CATTCTGTGACTTCAAACACCTCCATTCTATAACTTCACACACCTCCATTCTGTCACTTTACCACCTCCATTCTATGACTTCACACACCTCCATTCTTTGACATCAAAAACCACCATTCTATGACTTCACACACCTCCATTTTGACTTCACACACCTCCATTCTACGAGTTCACACACTTCCATTCTGCCCTCACCCAACTCCATTCTATGACTTCACTCAGCTCCATTCTGACTTCACACACCTCCATTTGTGAATTCACACACCACCATTTCGACTTCACACACCTCCATTCTGTGACTTCACACACCTCCATTCTGTGACTTCACACACCTCCATTCTGTGACTTCACACACCTCCATTCTGTGACTTCACACACCTCCATTGTTTGACTTCACACACCTCCATTCTTGGACTTCACACACCTCCATTCCATGACTTCACACACCTCCATTCTATGAGTTCACACACCTCCATTCTTTGAGTTCACACACCTCCATTTTGACTTCACACACCTCCATTCTATGACTTCACACATCTTCATTCCTACTTTAGAAACATCCATTCTATGACTGCACACACCTCCATTCTGAATTCACACAGCTCCATTCTATGACTTCACACACCTCCATTCTGTGACTTCACACACTTCCATTCTATGACTTCACACACCTTCATTCTTACTTCACAAACATCCATTCTATGACTTCACACACCTCCATTCTATGACTTCACACACCTCCAATTTGTGACTTCACACACCTCCATTCTATGTCTTCACACACCTCCATTGTGACTTCTCACACCTCCATTCTATGAGTTCACACACCTCCATTCTAACTTCACACAACTCCATTCTATGACTTCACACTCCGCCATTCTGACTTCACAATCCTCCATTCTGTGAATTCACAAAACTCCATTCTATGATTTCACACACCTCCATACTATGACGTCACACGCCTCCATTTATGACTTCACACACCTCCAATCTGAGTTCACACACCTCCATTCTGTGACTTCACACACCTCCATTCTGACCTCACACACCAATGTATGACTTCACACACCTCCATTCTGTGACTTCACACACTTCCATTGTGACATCACAAACCTCCATTCTATGAGTTCACATACCTCCATTCTATGACTTCACACACCTCCATTCTGACTTCACACACCTCTATTCTATGACTTCACAGACCTCGAATCTGTGACTTCACTCACCTCCACTCTGTGACTTCACACTGCTCCATTCTATGACTTCCCACACCTCCTTTCTATGACTTCACCCACCTCTATTAGATGACTTCACACCTCCATTCTGATTTCATATACCTCCATTCTTTTACTTCACACACCTCTATTCTATGACTTCACACCCCTCCATTCTATGACTTCACAAACCTCCCTTCTATGAATTCACACCCCTCCATACTGTGACTTCACACACCTCCATTGTATGACTTCACACACCTCCATTCTGTGACTTCACACACCTCCATTCTCAGTTCACACACCTCCATTCTGTGACTTCACACACCTCCATTCTGTGACTTCCAAACCTCCATTCTATGACTTAACACACCTCCATTCTATGACTTCACACCCTCCATTCTATGACTTCACACACCACCATTCTGTGACTTCACACACCTCCATTCTATAGCTTCACACACCTCCATTCTGTCACTTTACCACCTCCATTCTATGACTTCACACACCTCCATTCTATGACTTCACACACCTGCATTGTGACTTCACCCACCTCAATTCTATGTGTTCACACACCTGCATTGTGACTTCACACACCTCCATTCTATGACTTCACACATCTCCATTCTAATTTCACACACCTCAATTCTATGATTTCACATACTTCGATTCTGTGACTTCACACACCTCCATTCTATGACTTCACACACCTCGTTTCTGAGTTGACACACCTGCTTTCTGTGATTTCACACACCTCCAATCTGAGTTCACACACCTCCCGTCTATGACTTCACACACCTCCATTCTTTGACATCAAAAACCACCATTCTATGACTTCACACACCTCCATTTTGACTTCACACACCTCCATTCTACGAGTTCACACACTTCCATTCTGCCCTCACCCAACTCCATTCTATGACTTCACTCAGCTCCATTCTGACTTCACACACCTCCATTTGTGAATTCACACACCACCATTTCGACTTCACACACCTCCATTCTGTGACTTCACACACCTCCATTCTGTGACTTCACACACCTCCATTCTGTGACTTCACACACCTCCATTCTGTGACTTCACACACCTCCATTGTTTGACTTCACACACCTCCATTCTTGGACTTCACACACCTCCATTCCATGACTTCACACACCTCCATTCTATGAGTTCACACACCTCCATTCTTTGAGTTCACACACCTCCATTTTGACTTCACACACCTCCATTCTATGACTTCACACATCTTCATTCCTACTTTAGAAACATCCATTCTATGACTGCACACACCTCCATTCTGAATTCACACAGCTCCATTCTATGACTTCACACACCTCCATTCTGTGACTTCACACACTTCCATTCTATGACTTCACACACCTTCATTCTTACTTCACAAACATCCATTCTATGACTTCACACACCTCCATTCTATGACTTCACACACCTCCAATTTGTGACTTCACACACCTCCATTCTATGTCTTCACACACCTCCATTGTGACTTCTCACACCTCCATTCTATGAGTTCACACACCTCCATTCTAACTTCACACAACTCCATTCTATGACTTCACACTCCGCCATTCTGACTTCACAATCCTCCATTCTGTGAATTCACAAAACTCCATTCTATGATTTCACACACCTCCATACTATGACGTCACACACCTCCATTTATGACTTCACACACCTCCAATCTGAGTTCACACACCTCCATTCTGTGACTTCACACACCTCCATTCTGACCTCACACACCAATGTATGACTTCACACACCTCCATTCTGTGACTTCACACACTTCCATTGTGACATCACAAACCTCCATTCTATGAGTTCACATACCTCCATTCTATGACTTCACACACCTCCATTCTGACTTCACACACCTCTATTCTATGACTTCACAGACCTCGAATCTGTGACTTCACTCACCTCCACTCTGTGACTTCACACTGCTCCATTCTATGACTTCCCACACCTCCTTTCTATGACTTCACCCACCTCTATTAGATGACTTCACACCTCCATTCTGATTTCAGATACCTCCATTCTTTTACTTCACACACCTCCATTCTATGACTTCACACACCTTCATTCTTATTTCAGAAACATCCATTCTATGACCTCACACAACTCCATTCTATGCCTTCACAAACCTCCATTCTGTGAATTCACACACCTCCATTCTGAGTTCACACAACTCCATTTGGTGACTTCACACACCTCCATACCGTGACTTCACACACCTCCATTCTGTGACATCACACACCTCCATTCTATGACTTCACACACCTCCATTCTATGACTTCAAACAACTCCATTCTCTGACTTCACACACCTCCATTCTTACTTCACACACCTCCATTCTATGACTTCACACACTTCCATTCTAGGACTTCACACACCTCCATTCTGTGACTTCACACACCTTCATTCTGAGTTCACACACCTCCATTCTGTGACTTCACACACCTCCATTCCCTGACTTCACACACCTCCATTCTGTGACTTCACACACCTCCATTCTGTGACTTCACACACCTCCATTCTGACTTCACACACCTCCATTCTATGACTTCACACACCTCCATTCTGTGACTTCAAATACCTCCATTCTATGACTTCACACACCTCCATTGTGACTTCACACACCTCCATTCTGTGAGTTCACACACCTCCATTCTGACTTCACAAACCTCCATTCTATGACTTCACAGAGTTTGAATATGTGACTTCACTCACCTCCACTCTATGACTTCACACTTCTCCATTCTATGACTTCCCACAGCTCCTTTCCATGACTTCACCCACCCCCATTCTATGACTTCACACCTCCATTCTGACTTCACACACCTCCATTCTGTGACTTCACACACCTCCATTGTATGAGTTCACACACCTCCATTTTGACTTCACACACCTCCATTCCATGACTTCACACACCTTCATTCTTACTTCAGAAACATCCATTCTATGACTTCACACACCACCATTCTATGACTTCATACACCTCCAATCTATGACTTCACACACCTCCATTGTGTGACTTCACACACCTCCATTCTATGTCTTCACACACCTCCATTGTGACTTCACACACCTCCAATCTATGACTTCACACCCTTCCAATCTATGACTTCACACATCTCCATTCTATGACTTCACACTTCTCCATTCTATGACTTCCCACAGCTCCTTTCCATGACTTCACCCACCCCCATTCTATGACTTCACACCTCCATTCTGACTTCACACACCTCCATTCTGTGACTTCTCACACCTCCATTCTATGACTTCACACATCTCCATTCTGACTTCACACACCTCCATGCTGTGACTTCACACACCTCCATTCTATGACTTCACACACCTCCACTGTGACTTCACAGAACTCCATTCTGTGACTTCACACACCTCCCTCTGTGACTTCACACACCTCCAATCTATGACTTCACACCCTTCCAATCTATGACTTCACACATCTCCATTCTATGACTTCACACATCTCCATTCTATGACTTCACACACGTGCATTCTTACTTCACACACCTCCATTCTCTGACTTCACACACCTCCATTCTATGACTTCACACACCTCCATTCTGTAACTTCACACACTTCCAATGTTTGACTTCAAAAACCTCCATTCCATGACTTCATACACCTCCATTCTATGCCTTCAAACACATCCATTCTTTGACTTCACACACCTCCATTTTGACTTCACACACCTCCATTCTGTGACTTCACACACATCCATTCTTTGACTTCACACACCACAATTTTGACTTCACACAAGTCCATTCATTGACTTCACACACCTCCATTCTGTGACTTCACACACCTCCATTGTGAGTTCACCCACTTCCATTCTGTGACTTCACACACCTCCATTCTGTGACTTCACACACCTCCATTATGTGACTTCACACCCTTCCATTCTATGACTTCACACACCTCCCTTCTATGAATTCATACCCCTCCATTCTGTGACTTCACACACCTCCATTGTATGACTTCACACACCTCCATTCTGTGACTTCACACACCTCCATTCTCAGTTCACACACCTCCATTCTGTGGCTTCACACACCTCCATTCTGTGACTTCCACACCTCCATTCTATGACTTAACACACCTCCATTCTATGACTTCACACCCCTCCATTCTATGACTTCACACACCACCATTCTGTGACTTCAAACACCTCCATTCTATAACTTCACACACCTCCATTCTGTCACTTTACCACCTCCATTCTATGACTTCACACACCTCCATTCTATGACTTCACACATCTCCATTCTGATTTCACACACCTCCATTCTATGATTTCACATACTTCGATTCTATGACTTCACAGACCTCCATTCTATGACTTCACACACCTCGTTTCTGAGTTGACACACCAGCTTTCTGTGATTTCACACACCTCCAATCTGAGTTCACACACCTCCCGTCTATGACTTCACACACCTCCATTCTTTGACATCAAAAACCACCATTCTATGACTTCACACACCTCCATTTTGACTTCACACACCTCCATTCTACGAGTTCACACAATTCCATTCTGCCCTCACCCTTCTCCATTCTATGACTTCACTCAGCTCCATTCTGACTTCACACACCTCCATTTGTGAATTCACACACCACCATTTCGACTTCACACACCTCCATTCTGTGACTTCACACACCTCCATTCTGTGACTTCACACACCTCCATTCTGTGACTTCACACACCTCCATTGTTTGACTTCACACACCTCCATTCTTGGACTTCACACACCTCCATTCCATGACTTCACACACCTCCATTCTGTGAGTTCACAGACCTCCATTCTTTGAGTTCACACACCTATATTTTGACTTCACACACCTCCATTCTATGACTTCACACACCTTCATTCCTACTTCAGAAACATCCATTCTATGACTGCACACACCTCCATTCTGAATTCACACAGCTCCATTCTATGACTTCACACACCTCCATTCTGTGACTTCACACACTTCCATTCTATGACTTCACACACCTTCATTCTTACTTCACAAACATCCATTCTATGACTTCACACACCTCCAATTTGTGACTTCACACACCTCCATTCTATGTCTTCACACACCTCCATTGTGACTTCTCACACCTCCATTCTATGAGTTCACACACCTCCATTCTAACTTCACACAACCCATTCTATGACTTCACACTCCGCCATTCTGACTTCACACTCCTCCATTCTGTGAATTCACAAAACTCCATTCTATGATTTCACACACCTCCATACTATGACGTCACACACCTCCATCTATGACTTCACACACCTCCAATCTGAGTTCAAACACCTCCATTCTGTGACTTCACACATCTCCATTCTGACCTCACACACCAATGTATGACTTCACACACCTCCATTCTGTGACTTCACACACTTCCATTGTGATATCACAAACCTCAATTCTATGAGTTCACATACCTCCATTCTATGACTTCACACACCTCCATTCTGACTTCACACACCTCTATTCTATGACTTCACAGACCTCGAATCTGTGACTTCACTCACCTCCACTCTGTGACTTCACACTGCTCCATTCTATGACTTCCCACACCTCCTTTCTATGACTTCACCCACCTCTATTAGATGACTTCACACCTCCATTCTGACTTCAGATACCTCCATTCTTTGACTTCACACACCTCCATTCTATGACTTCACACACCTCCATTCTATGACTTCACACACCTTCATTCTTACTTCAGAAACATCCATTCTATGACCTCACACAACTCCATTCTATGCCTTCACAAACCTCCATTCTGTGAATTCACACACCTCCATTCTGAGTTCACACAACTCCATTCGGTGACTTCACACACCTCCATACCGTGACTTCACACACCTCCATTCTGTGACATCACACACCTCCATTCTATGACTTCACTCACCTCCATTCTGTAATTTCACACGCTTCCAATGTTTGACTTCTCAAACCTCCATTCCATGACTTCATACACCTCAATTCTATGACTTCACACACATCCATTCTTTGACTTCACACACCTCCATTTTGACTTTACACACCTCCATTCTGTGACTTCACACACCTCCATTTGTGACTTCATACACCACAATTTTGACTTCACAATCGTCTATTCTTTGACTTCACACACCTCCATTCTCTGACTTCACACACCTCCATTGTTTGAATTCACACACCTCCATTTTGACTTCACACACCTCCATTCTATGACTTTACACAACTTCATTCTTACTTCAGAAACATCCATACTATGACTTCACGAAACTCCCTTCTGTGAATTCACACCTCCATTCTGAGTTCAAACACCTCCATTTTGTGACTTCACACATCTCCATTCTGTGACTTCACACACCCCCATTCTATGACTTCACACACCTCCATCTGTGAGTTCACACACCTCCATTCTGTGAATTCACACTCCTCCATTCTATGAGTTCACACACCTTCATTCTGTGACTTCACACACCTCCATTCTATGACTTCACACAACTCCTTTCTTTGACTTCACAAAATTCCATTTTGATTTCACACACCTCCACTCTGTGACTTCACACACCTCCGTTTGTGACTTCACACACCTCCATTCTGACTTCACACACCTCCATTCTATGAGTTCTCACACTTCCATTGTATGACTTCACACACCTCCATTCTGGGACTTCACACACCTCCACTCTGAGTTCACACACTTCCATTCTGTGTCTTCACACACCTCCATTCTGTGACTTCACCCACCTCGTTATATGACTTCACACACCTCCATTCTGTGACCTCACACACCTCAAATCTGAGTTCACACCCCTCCATAATGTGACTTCACACACCTCCATTCTGTGACTTCACACACCTTTATTCTATGACTTCACACACCTCCATTCTATGACTTCACACACCTCCAATATATGACTTCACACACCTCCATTCTGTGACTTCACACACCTCCATTCTATGACATCACACACCTCCATTCTGTGACTTCACACACCTCCATTCTATGTCTTCAGAAACCTACATTGTGACTTCACACACCTCCATTCTATGAGTTCACACACCTGCATTGTGACTTCACCCACCTCCATTCTCTGACTTCACACACCTCCATTCTGACTTCACACACCTCCTTTCTGTGATTTCACACACCTCCACTCTGTGACTTTACACACCTCCATTCTGTGACTTCACACACCTCCATTCTGTGATTTCACACACAATCCATTCTATGACTTCACAAACCTCCATTCTTTGATTTCACACACCTCCATTCTATGACTTCACACACCTCCATTGGGACTTCATACAACTCCATTCTGTTAATTCACACACCTCCTTTCTGTGACTTCACACACCTCCATACTATGACATCCAAACACTTTCAATCTATGACTTCACTACCTCCATTCTATGACTTCACACACTTCCAATCTATGACTTCACAAACCTCTATTCTATGACTTCACACACCTCCATACTGTAACTTCACACGCTTCCAATGTTTGACGTCACAAACCTCCATTCCATGACTTCATACACCTCCATTCTATGACTTCACACACAACCATTCTTTGACCTCACACACCTCCATTTTGACTTCACACACCTCCATTCTGTGACTTCACACACCTGCATTTGTGACTTCACACACCACAATTTTGACTTCACACACGTTCATTCTTTGACTTCACACACCTCCATTTTGACTTCACACACCTCCATTTTGTGACTTCACACACCTCCATTCTATGACTTCACACACCTCCATTTTGAATTCACACACCTCCATTCTGACTTCACACACCTCAATTCTGTGATTTCACACACCTCCATTCTATGATTTCCCACACCTACATTCTTTGACTTCACACACCTCCATTCTATGACTTCACATACCTCCTTTCTGAGTTGACACACCTCCATTCTGTGACTTCACATACCTCCAATCTATCTTCACACACCTCCATTCTGTGACTTCAAAAACCACCATTCTATGACTTCACACATCTCCATTGTGACTTCACACACCTCCATTCTATGAGTTCACATAGCTCCATTCTGACTTCACACACCTCCATTCTATGACTTCGCACACCTCTATTCTGACTTCACACACCTCCATTCTGTGATTTCACATACCTCCACTCTTTGACTTCACACACCTCCATTCTATGATTTCACACAGCTCCATTCTATGACTTCACACAACTCTTTTCTGAGTTCACACACCTCCACTCATTGACTTCACACACCTCCAATCTGACTTCACACACCTCCATTCTATGACTCCACACACCTCCATTCTGTGATTTCAAAAACCACAATTCTATGACTTCACACACCTCCATTGTGACTTCACATACCTCCATTCTAAGTGTTCACACACCTCCAATCTGACTTCACACACCTCCATTCTTTGAATTCCCATAGCTCCATTCTGACTTAACACACCTCCATTCTATGACTTCGCATACCTCTATTCTGGCTTCATACACCTCCATTCTGTGATTCACACACATCCATTCTATGACTTCAAACACCTCCATTCTGTGACTTCACACACCTCAACTCTGTCACTTTACACACCTCCATTCTGTGACTTCTCACACCTCCAATCTGTGATTTCACACACCTCCATTCTATGACTTCACACACCTCCATTCTTTGACTTCACACACCTCCATTCTATGACTTCACACACCTCCATTGTGACTTCACACATCGCCGTTCTGTGACTTCACACACCTCCCTTCTGTGACTTGACACACCTCCATTCTATGACTTCACACACCTCCATTCTGTAATTTCACACACTTCCAATGTTTGACTTCACAAACCTCCATTCCATGACTTCATACACCTCCATTCTATGACTTCACAGACCTCCATTCTTTGACTTCACACACCTCCATTTTGACTTCACACACCTCCATTCTGTGACTTCACACACCTCCATTTGTGACTTCACACACCACAATTTTGACTTCACACACCTCCATTCTTTGACTTCACACACCTCCATTCTTTGACTTCACACACCGCCATTTTGACTTCACACACTTCCATTCTGTGAATTCACACACCTCCATTCTGTGACTTCACACACTTCCATTGTTTGACTACACACAACTCCATTCTTTGACTTCACACACCTCCATTCCATGACATCACACACCTCCATTCTATGAACTCACATACCTCCATTCTATGAGTTCACACACCTCAATTTTGACTTCACACACCTCCATTCTATGACTTCACACATCTGCATTCTGACTTCACACACCTCCAATCTATGACTTCACACATCTCCCTTCTCTGACTTCACACACCTCCATTCTGTAACTTCACACACTTCCAATATTTGAATTCACAAACCTCCATTCCATGACTTCATACACATCCATTCTATGACTTCACACAACTCCTTTCTTTGACTTCACAAAATTCCATTTTGATTTCACACACCTCCACTCTGTGACTTCACACACCTCCATTTGTGACTACACATATCACAATTTTGACTTCACACACCTCCATTCTGTGACTCACACACCTCCATTCTGAGTTAACACACCTCCATTTGTGACTTCACACACCTCCATTCTGACTTCACACACCTCCATTCTATGACTTCACACACTTCCATTCTATGACTTCACACACCTCCATTCTGTGACTTCACACACCCCCACTCTGAGTTCACACACTTCCATTCTGTGTCTTCACACACCTCCATTCTGTGACTTCACACACCTCGTTATATGACTTCACACACCTCCATTCTGTGACCTCACACACCTCAAATCTGAGTTCACACCCCTCCATAGTGTGACTTCACACACCTCCACTCTGTGACTTCACACACCTCCATTCTATGACTTCACACACCTCCATTCTATGACTTCACACACCTCCATTCTATGCCTTTACACACCTCCATTCTGTGACTTCACACACCTCCATTCTATTACAGCACACACCTCCATTCTGTGACTTCACACACCTCCATTCTATGACTTCACACACCTCCATTCTATGACTTCAGAAACCTACATTGTGACTTCACACACCTCCATTCTATGAGTTCACACACCTGCATTGTGACTACACCCACCTCCATTCTCTGACTTCACACACCTCCATTCTGACTTCACACACCTCCATTCTGAATTCACACACCTCAATTCTGTGACTTCACACACCTCCATTCTATGATTTCACACACCTCCATTCTATGACTTCACAGACTTCCATTCTATGACTTTACACACCTCCTTTCTGAGTTCACACACATTCATTCTGTGACTTCACACACCTCCATTTTGACTTCATACACTTCCATTCTATTTGTTCACACACCTCCATTCTGACTTCACACACTTCCATTCTATGACTTCACACAGCTCCATTCTGACTTCACACACCTCCATTCTATGACTTCGCACACCTCTATTCTGACTTCACACAACTGCATTCTGTGACTTCACACACCTCCATTTTATGACTTCACACACCTCCATTCTGTGACTTCACACACCTCTACTCTGTGACTTTACACACTTCCATTCTGTGACTTCACACACCTCCATTCTGTGATTTCACACACAATCCATTCTATGACTTCACAAACCTCCATTTTTTGATTTCACACACCTCCATTCTATGACTTCACACACCTCCATTGTGACTTCATACAACTCCATTTTGTGAATTCACACACCTCCTTTCTGTGACTTCACACACCTCCATACTATTACTTCCACACACCTTCAATCTATGACTTCACAACCTCCATTCTATGACTTCTCAGACTTCCAATCTATGACTTCACAAACCTCCATTCTATGACTTCACACACCTACAATCTGACTTCACACACCTCCATTGTCTGACTTCACACACCTCCATTCTATGACTTCACACACCTCCATTCTGTAACTTCACACGCTTCCAATGTTTGACGTCACAAACCTCCATTCCATGACTACATGCACCCTCATTCTATGGCTTCACACACATCCATTCTTTGACCTCACACACCTCCATTTTGACTTCACACACCTCCATTCTGTGACTTCACACACCTGCATTTGTGACTTCACACACCACAATTTTGACTTCACACACGTCCATTCTTTGACTTCACACACCTCCATTTTGACTTCACACACCTCCATTTTGTGACTTCACACACCTCCATTCTATGACTTCACACACCTCCATTCTATGACTTCACACACCTACATTGTGACTTCACACACCTACGTTCTTTCAGTTCACACACCTGCATTGTGACTTCACACACCTCCATTCTATGACTTCACACACCTCCTTTCTGAATTCACACACCTCCATTCTGACTTCATACACCTCAATCTATGATTTCCCACACCTCCATTCTTTGACTTCACACACCTCTAGTATATGACTTCACATACCTCCTTTCTGAGTTGACACACCTCCATTCTGTGACTTCACATACCTCCAATCTGACTTCACACACATCCATTCTATGACTTCACACACCTCCATTCTGTGACTACAAAAAACCACCATTCTATGACTTCACACATCTCCATTGTGACTTCACACACCTCCATTCTATTAGTTCACATAGCTCCATTCTGACTTCACACACCTCCATTCTATGACTTCGCACACCTCTATTCTAACTTCACACCCCTCAATTCTGTGATTTCACATACCTCCACTCTTTGACTTCACACACCTCCATTCTATGATTTCACACACCTCCATTCTATGATTTCACACAGCTCCATTCTATGATTTCACACAACTCCTTTCTGAGTTCACACACCTTCATTCATTGACTTCACACACCTCCAATCTGACTTCACACACCTCCATTCTATGACTCCACACACCTCCATTCTGACTTAACACACCTCCATTCTATGACTTCGCATACCTCTGTTCTGACATCATACACCTCCATTTTGTGACTTCACACACCTCTATTCTATGTCTTCAAACACCTCCATTCTGTGACTTCACACACCTCAACTCTGTCCCTTTACACACCTCCATTCTGTGACTTTTCACACCTCCATTTTGTGACTTCACACAAATCCATTCTATGACTTCACACACCTCCATTCTTTGACTTCACACACCTCCATTCTATGACTTCACTCACCTCCATTGTGACTTCACACATCGCCGTTCTGTGACTTCACATACCTCCCTTCTGTGACTTGACACACCTCCATTCTATGACTTCACACACCTCCATTCTTTGACTTCACACACCTCCATTCTTTCACTTCACACACCTCCATTTTGACTTCACACACTTCCATTCTGTGAATTCACACACCTCCATTCTGTGACTTCACACACCTCCATTGTTTGACTACACACAACTCCATTCTTTGACTTCACACACCTCCATTCCATGACATCACACACCTCCATTCTATGAGCTCACATACCTCCATTTTATGAGTTCACACACCTCAATTTTGACTTCACATACCTCCATTCAATGACTTCACACACCTTCATTCTTACTTCAGAAACATCCATTCTATGAGTTCACACACCTCCATTCTGTGACTTCAAAAACCACCATTCTATGACTTCACACCACTCGATTTTGACTTCACACACACCCATTCAATGAGTTCACACACCTCCATTCTGACTTCACACACCTCCATTCTATGACTTCGCACACCTCTATTCTGACTTCACACACCTCCACTCTGTGACTTTCCACACCTCCATTCTGTGTCTTCACACACCTCCATCCTGTGATTTCACACACCTCCATTCTATGACTTCAGACACCTCCATTCTATGACTTCACACACCTCCAACTATGACTTCACACACTTCTATTCTGTGACTAGACACACCTCCATTCTATGACTTCACACACCTCCATTCTATGACTTCACACATCTGCATTCTGACTTCACACACCTCCATTCTATGACTTCACACCTCCATTCCCTGACTTCACACATCTCCATTGTGACCTCACACACCTCCAATCTATGACTTCACACATCTCCCTTCTATGACTTCACACACCTCCATTCTGTAACTTCACACATTTCCAATGTTTGAGTTCACAAACCTCCATTCCATGACTTCATACACATACATTCTATGACTTCACACAAATCCTTTCTTTGACTTCACAAAATTCCATTTTGATTTCACACACCTCCACTCTGTGACTTCACACACCTCCATTTGTTACTTCACACATCACAATTTTGACTTCACAAACCTCCATTCTGTGACTTCACACACCTCCATTTTGACTTCACACACCTCCATTCTGTGATTTCACACACCTACATTGTGACTTCACACACCTACGTTCTATCAGTTCACACACCTGCATTGTGACTTCACAGACCTCCATTCTATGACTTCACACACCTCCTTTCTGAATTCACACACCTCCATTCTGACTTCACACACCTCAATCTATGATTTCCCACACCTCCATTCTTTGACTTCACACACCTCTATTATATGACTTCACATACCTCCTTTCTGAGTTGACACACCTCCATTCTGTGACTTCACATACCTCCAATCTGACTTCACACACCTCCATTCTATGACTTCGCACACCTCCATTCTGTGACTACAAAAAACCACCATTCTATGACTTCACACATCTCCATTGTGACTTCACACACCTCCATTCTATGAGTTCACATAGCTCCATTCTGACTTCACACACCTCCATTCTATGACTTCGCACACCTCTATTCTGACTTCACACCCCTCAATTCTGTGATTTCACATACCTCCACTCTTTGACTTCACACACCTCCATTCTATGATTTCACACACCTCCATTCTATGATTTCACACAGCTCCATTCTATGACTTCACACAACTCCTTTCTGAGTTCACACACCTTCATTCATTGACTTCACACACCTCCAATCTGACTTCACACACCTCCATTCTATGACTCCACACACCTCCATTCTGTGATTTCAAAAACCACAATTCTATGACTTCACACACCTCCATTGTGACTTCACATACCTCCATTCTAAGAGTTCACACACCTCCAATCTGACTTCACACACCTCCATTCTATGAATTCCCACAGCTCCATTCTGACTTAACACACCTCCATTCTATGACATCGCATACCTCTGTTCTGACATCATACACCTCCATTCTGTGACTTCACACACCTCTATTCTATGACTTCAAACACCTCCATTCTGTGACTTCACACACCTCAACTCTGTCCCTTTACACACTTCCATTCTGTGACTTTTCACACCTCCATTTTGTGACTTCACACAAATCCATTCTATGACTTCACACACCTCCATTCTTTGACTTCACACACCTCCATACTATGACTTCACTCACCTCCATTGTGACTTCACACATCGCCGTTCTGTGACTTCACACACCTCCCTTCTGTGACTTGACACACCTCCATTCTATGACTTCACACACCTCCATTCTTTGACTTCACACACCTCCATTCTTTCACTTCACACACCTCCATTTTGACTTCACACACTTCCATTCTGTGAATTCACACACCTCCATTCTGTGACTTCACACACCTCCATTGTTTGACTACACACAACTCCATTCTTTGACTTCACACACCTCCATTCCATGATATCACACACCTCCATTCTATGAGCTCACATACCTCCATTTTATGAGTTCACACACCTCAATTTTGACTTCACATACCTCCATTCAATGACTTCACACACCTTCATTCTTACTTCAGAAACATCCATTCTATGAGTTCACACACCTCCATTCTGTGACTTCAAAAACCACCATTCTATTACTTCACACCCCTCGATTTTGACTTCACACACACCCATTCAATGAGTTCACACACCTCCATTCTGACTTCACACACCTCCATTCTATGACTTCGCACACCTCTATTCTGACTTCACACACCTCCATCCTGTGAATTCACACACCTCCATTCTCTGACTTCACATACCTCCATTCTGTGACTTCATACACCTCCACTCTGTGACTTTCCACACCTCCATTCTGTGTCTTCACACACCTCCATCCTGTGATTTCACACACCTCCATTCTATGACTTCAGACACCTCCATTCTATGACTTCACACACCTCCAACTATGACTTCACACACTTCTATTCTGTGACTAGACACACCTCCATTCTATGACTTCACACACCTCCATTCTATGACTTCACACATCTGCATTCTGACTTCACACACCTCCATTCTATGACTTCACACCTCCATTCCCTGACTTCACACATCTCCATTGTGACCTCACACACCTCCAATCTATGACTTCACACATCTCCCTTCTATGACTTCACACACCTCCATTCTGTAACTTCACACATTTCCAATGTTTGAGTTCACAAACCTCCATTCCATGACTTCATACACATACATTCTATGACTTCACACAACTCCTTTCTTTGACTTCACAAAATTCCATTTTGATTTCACACACCTCCACTCTGTGACTTCACACACCTCCATTTGTGACTTCACACATCACAATTTTGACTTCACAAACCTCCATTCTGTGACTTCACACACCTCCATTTTGACTTCACACACCTCCATTCTGTGACTTCACACACCTGCATTTGTGACTTCACACACCACAATTGTGACTTCACACACGTCCATCCTTTGATTTCACACACCTCCATTTTGACTTCACACACCTCCACTTTGTGACTTCACACACCTCCATTCTGAATTCACACACCTCCATTCTGACTTCACACACCTCAATTCTGTGATTTCACACACCTCCATTCTATGATTTCCCACACCTCCATTCTTTGATTTCACACACCTCCATTCTATGACTTCACATACCTCCTTTCTGAGTTCACACACCTCCATTCATTGACTTCACACACCTCCAATCTGACTTCACACACCTCCATTCTATGACTTCACACACCTCCATTCTTTGACTTCACACACATCCATTCTATGACTTCACACACCTCCATTGTGACTTCACACATCGCCGTTCAGTGACTTCACACAACTCCCTTCTGTGACTTGACACACCTCCATATTATGACTTCACACACCTACATTCTATGACTTCGCACACCTCCATTCTGTAATTTCACACGCTTCCAATGTTTGACGTCACAAACCTCCAATCCATGACTTCATACACCTCCATTCTATGACTTCACACACATCCATTATTTGACCTCACACACCTCCATTTTGACTTCACACACCTCCATTCTGTGACTTCACACACCTGCATTTGTGACTTCACACACCACCATTGTGACTTCACACACGTCCATTCTTTGACTTCACACACCTCCATTTTGACTTCACACACCACCATTTTGCGACTTCACACACCTCCATTCTATGACTTCACACACCTCCATTCTATGACTTCACACACCTACATTGTGACTTCAAACACCTACGTTCTATCAGTTCACACACCTGCACTGTGACTTCACACACCTCCATTTTATGACTTCACACACCTCCATTCTGAATTCACACACCTCCATTCTGACTTCACACACCTCAATTCTGTGACTTCACACACCTCCATTCTATGATTTCCCACACCTCCATTCTTTGACTTCACACACCTCCATTCTATGACTTCACATACCTCCTTTCTGAGTTCACACACCTCCATTCATTGACTTCACACACCTCCAATCTGACTTCACACACCTCAATTCTATGACTCCAGACACCTCCATTCTGTGATTTCAAAAACCACAATTCTATGACTTCACACACCTCCATTGTGACTTCACATACCTCCATTCTAAGAGTTCACACACCTCCAATCTGACTTCACACACCTCCATTCTATGAATTCCCACAGCTCCATTCTGACTTAACACACCTCCATTCTATGACTTCGCATACCTCTATTCTGACTTCATACACCTCCATTCTGTGACTTCACACACCTCCATTCTATGACTTCAAACACCTCCATTCTGTGACTTCACACACCTCAACTCTGTCACTTTACACACCTCCCTTCTGTGACTTCTCACACCTCCATTCTGTGATTTCACACACCTCCATTCTATGACTTCACACACCTGCATTCTTTGACTTCACACACCTCCATTCTATGACTTCACACACCTCCATTGTGACTTCACACATCGCCGTTCTGTGACTTCAAACACCTCCCTTCTGTGACTTGTCACACCTCCATTTTATGACTTCACACACCTCCATTCTATGACTTCACACACCTCCATTCTGTAATTTCACACGCTTCCAATGTTGGACGTCACAAACCTCCATTCCATGACTTCATACACCTCCATTCTATGACTTCACACACATCCATTCTTTGACCTCACACACCACCATCTTGACTTCACACACCTCCATTCTGTGACTTCACACACCTGCATTTGTGACTTCACACACCACAATTGTGACTTCACACACGTCCATTCTTTGACTTCACACACCTCCATTTTGACTTCACACACCTCCATTTTGTGACTTCACACACCTCCATTCTATGACTTCACACACCTCCACTCTGTGACTTCACACACCTACATTGTGACTTCAAACACCTACTTTCTAACAGTTCACACACCTGCATTGTGACTTCACACACCTCCGTTCTATGACTTCACACACCTCCATTCTGACTTCACACACCTCCATTCTATGATTTCCCACACTCCATTCTTTGACTTCACACACCTCCATTCTATGACTTCACATACCTCCTTTCTGAGTTCACACACCTCCATTCATTGACTTCACACACCTCCAATCTGACTTCACACACCTCCATTCTATGACTCCAGACACCTCCATTCTGTGATTTCAAAAACCACAATTCTATGACTTCACACACCTCCATTGTGACTTCACATACCTCCATTCTAAGAGTTCACACACCTCCAATCTGACTTCACACACCTTCCATTCTATGAATTCCCACAGCTCCATTCTGACTTAACACACCTCCATTCTATGACTTCGCATACCTCTATTCTGACTTCATACACCTCTATTCTGTGACTTCACACACCTCCATTCTATGACTTCAAACACCTCCATTTTGTGACTTCACACACCTCAACTCTGTCACTTTACACACCTCCCTTCTGTGACTTCTCACACCTCCATTCTGTGATTTCACACACCTCCATTCTATGACTTCACACACCTGCATTCTTTGACTTCACACACCTCCATTCTATGACTTCACACACCTCCATTGTGACTTCACACATCGCCGTTCTGTGACTTCACACACCTCCCTTCTGTGACTTGTCACACCTCCATTTTATGACTTCACACACCTCCATTCTATGACTTCACACACCTCCATTCTGTAATTTCACACGCTTCCAATGTTGGACGTCACAAACCTCCATTCCATGACTTCATACACCTCCATTCTATGACTTCACACACATCCATTCTTTGACCTCACACACCACCATCTTGACTTCACACACCTCCATTCTGTGACTTCACACACCTGCATTTGTGACTTCACATACCACAATTGTGACTTCACACACGTCCATTCTTTGACTTCACACACCTCCATTTTGACTTCACACACCTCCATTTTGTGACTTCACACACCTCCATTCTATGACTTCACACACCTCCACTCTGTGACTTCACACACCTACATTGTGACTTCAAACACCTACTTCTATCAGTTCACACACTGCATTGTGACTTCACACACCTCCGCTCTATGACTTCACACACCTCCATTCTGAATTCACACACATCCATTCTGACTTCACACTCCTCAATTCTGTGACTTCACACACCTCCATTCTAAGATTTCCCACACCTCCATTCTTTGACTTCACACACCTCCATTCTATGAGTTCACATACCTCCTTTCTGAGTTCACACACGTCCATTCTTTGACTTCACACACCTCCAATCTGACTTCACACACCTCCATTCTATGACTCCACACACCTCCATTGTGACTTCACACATCTCCGTTCTGTGACTTCACACACCTCCCTTCTGTGACTTGACACACCTCCATTCTATGACTTCATACAACTCCATTCTATGACTCCACACACCTCCATTCTGTAATTTCACACACTTCCAATGTTTGACATCACAAACCTCCATTCTTTGACTTCACACACCTCCATTCTATGACCTCTCACACCTTCATTGTGACTTCACACATCTCCGTTCTGTGACTTCACACACCTCCCTTCTCTGACTTGACACACCTCATCTTATGACTTCACACACCTCCATTCTTTGACTTCACACACCTCCATTTTGACATCACACACCTCCATTCTGTGACTTCACACACCTCCATTTGTGACTTCACACACCACAATTTTGTCTTCACACACCTCCATTCTTTGACTTCACACACCTCCATTCTTTGACTTCACACACCTCCATTTTGACTTCACACACTTCCATTCTGTGAATTCACACACCTCCATTCTGTGACTTCACACACCTCCATTGTTTGACTACACACAACTCCATTCTTTGACTTCACACACCTCCATTCCATGACATCACACACCTCCATTCTATGAGCTCACATACCTCCATTTTATGAGTTCACACACCTCAATTTTGACTTCACACACCTCCATTCAATGACTTCACACACCTTCATTCTTACGTCAGAAACATCCATTCTATGACTTCACACACCTCCATTCTGTGACTTCACACACCTCCATTCTCTGACTTCACACACCTCCATTCTGTGACTTCACACACCTCCACTCTGTGACTTTACACACCTCCATTCTGTGTCTTCACACACCTCCATCCTATGATTTCACACACCTCCATTCTATGACTTCACACACCTCCATTCTATGACTTCACACACTTCTATTCTGTGACTAGACACACATCCATTTTATGACTTCACACACCTCCATTCTATGACTTCACACATCTCCATTCTGACTTCACACACCTCCATTCTAGACTTCACACCTCCATTCTCTCACTTCACACATCTCCATTCTGACTTCACACACGTCCAATCTATGACTTCACACATCTCCCTTCTATGACTTCACACACTCTCATTCTGTAACTTCACACACTTCCAATGTTTGACTTCAGAAACCTCCATTCCATGACTTCATACACATCCATTCTATGACCTCACACAACTCCTTTCTTTGACTTCACAAAATTCCATTTTGATTCACACACCTCACACTCTGTGACTTCACACACCTCCATTTGTGACTTCACACATCACAATTTTCACTTCACACACCTCCATTCTGTGACGTCACACACCTCCATTCTGAGTTAACACACCTCCATTTATAACTTCACACACCTCCATTCTGACTTCACACACCTCCATTCTATGACTTCACACACCTCCATTCAATGACTTCACACACCTCCATCTATGACTTCAGAATCCTACATTGTGACTTCACACACCTCCATTCTATGAGTTCACACACCTGCATTGTGACTTCACACACCTGCATTCTCTGACTTCACACACCTCCATTCTGACTTCACACACCTCCATTCTGTGTCTTCACACACCTCCATTCTGTGACTTCACACACCTCCATTCTATGACATCACACACCTCCATTCTCTGACTTCACACACCTCCATTCAATGACTTCACACACCTCCATTCTATGACTTCAGAATCCTACATTGTGACTTCACACACCTCCATTCTGTGACCTCACACACCTCAAATCTGAGTTCACACCCCTCCATAGTGTGACTTCACACACCTCCATTCTGTGACTTCACATACCCCCATTCTATGACTTCACACACCTCCATTCCATGACTTCACACACCTCCGTTCTATGCCTTTACACACCTCCATTCTGTGACTTCACACACCTCCATTCTATGACATCACACACCTCCATTCTCTGACTTCACACACCTCCATTCAATGACTTCACACACCTCCATTCTATGACTTCAGAATCCTACATTGTGACTTCACACACCTCCATTCTATGAGTTCACACACCTGCATTGTGACTTCACCCACCTCCATTCTCTGACTTCACACACCTCCATTCTGACTTCACACACCTCCATTCTGACTTCACACACCTCAATTCTGTGACTTCACACACCACCATTCTATGATTTCACACACCTCCATTCTATGACTTCACAGACCTCCATTCTATGACTTCACACACCTCCTTTCTGAGTTCACACACATCCATTCTGTGACTTCACACACCTCCATTGTGACTATATACACCTCCATTCTATGAGTTCACACACCTCCATTCTGACTTCACACACTTCCATTCTATGACTTCACACAGCTCCATTCTGACTTCACACACCTCCATTCTATGACTTCGCACACCTCTATTCTGACTTCACACAACTGCATTCTGTGACTTCACACACCTCCATTCTGTGACTTCACACACCTCCACTCTGTGACTTTACACACCTCCATTCTGTGACTTCACACACCTCCATTCTCTGATTTCACACACAATCCATTCTATGACTTCACAAACCTCCATTCTTTGATTTCACACACCTCCATTCTATGACTTCACACAACTGCATTGTGACTTCATACAAGTCCATTCTGTGAATTCACACACCTCCTTTCTGTGATTTCACACACCTGCATACTATGACTTCCACACACCTTCAATCTATGACTTCACAACCTCCATTCCATGACTTCATACACCTCCATTCTATGACTTCACACACATCCATTCTTTGACCACACACACCTCCATTTTGACTTCACACACCTCCATTCTGTGACTTCACACACCTGCATTTGTGACTTCACACACCACAATTTTGACTTCACACACGTCAATTCTTTGACTTCACACACCTCCATTTTGACTTCACACACTTCCATTCTGTGAATTCACACACCTCCATTCTGTGACTTCACACACCTACATTGTTTGACTTCACACACATCCATTTTGACTTCACACACCTCCATTCTATGACTTCACACACCTCCATCTGTGACTTCACACACCTCCATTCTATGACTCCACATTCCTCCACTCTATGAGTTCACACACCTCCATTCTGTGACTTCACACACCTCCATTCTATGACTTCACACACCTCCATTCTGACTTCACACACTTCCATTTTGACTTCAAAGACCTCATTTCTGTGACTTCACACACCTCCATTCTATGATTTCACACACCTCCATTCTATGACTTCACACACCTCCATTCTATGACTTCCCACACCTCCTTTCTGAGTTGACACACTTCCATTCTGTGACTACACACACCTCCAATCTGACCTCACACACCTCCATTCTATGACTTCACACACCTCCATTCTATGACTTCACACACCTCCATTCTTTGACTTCACACACCTACATTCTGAGAATTCAAACACCTCCACTCTGTGACTAAACACACCTCCAATCTGTGACTACACACACCTCCATTTTGTGATTTCACACACCTCCATTCTATGACTTCACACACCTCCATTCTATGACTTCACACATCTCCATTTTATGAATTCACACACCTCCATTGTGAACTTCACACAACTCTATTCTGTGACTTCACACACATGCCTTCTGTGACTTCACACACCTCCATTCTATGACTTCACACCTCCATTCTATGACTTCACATCTCCATTCTATGACTTCACACACCAACATTTATGACGTCACACAGCTCCCATTCTGTGACTTAACACACCTCCATTCTGACATCACACACCTACATTCTTGACTTCACACACCTCCATTCTGTGACTTCACACCCCTTGATTCTCTGACTTCACACACCTCCATTCTACGATTTCACACACCTCCATTCTGTGACTTCACACATCTCCATTCTATGATTTCACACACCTCCATTCTGTGACTTCACACACCTCCATTCTGAGTTCACACACCTCCATTCTGTGACTTCACACACCTCCAATATATGACTTCACACACCTCCATTTTGTGACTTTGCACACCTCCATTCTATGACTTCACACACCTCCATTCTATGACTTCACACACCTTCATTGTGACTTCACACACACCTCCATTCTGTGACTTCACACACCTCCAATATATGACTTCACACACCTCCATTTTGTGACTTCACACACCTCCATTCTATGACTTCACACATCTCCATTCTATGACTTCACACACCTGCATTGTGACTTCACACACCTCCATTCTCTGACTTCACACACCTTCTTTCTGAATTCACACATCTCCATTCTGACTTCACACACCTCAATTCTGTGACTTCACACACCTCCATTCTATGAATTCACATACCTCATTTCTGAGTTGACACACCTCCTTCTGTGACTTCACATACCTCCAATCTGACTTCACACACCTACATTCTATGACTTCATACACCTCCATTGTATGACATCAAAAACCACCATTCTATGACTTCACACATCTCCATTGTGACTTCACACACCTCCATTCTATGAGTTCACACAGCTCCATTCTGACTTCACACACCTCCATTCTATGACTTCACACACCTCCATTCTATGACTTCAAACACCTCCATTCTGTTACTTCACACACCTCAACTCTGTCACTTTACACACCTCCCTTCTGTGACTTCTCACACCTCCATTCTGTGATTTCACACACCTCCATTCTATGACTTCACACACCTCCATTCTATGACTCACACACCTCCATTGTGACTTCACACATCGCCGTTCTGTGACTTCACACACCTCCCTTCTGTGACTTGTCACACCTCCATCTTATGACTTCACACACCTCCATTCTATGACTTCACACACCTCCATTGTGTAATTTCACACGCTTCCAATGTTGGACGTCACAAACCTCCATCCATGACTTCATACACCTCCAATCTGACTTCACACACCTACATTCTATGACTTCATACACCTCCATTGTATGACATCAAAAACCACCATTCTATGACTTCACACATCTCCATTGTGACTTCACACACCTCCATTCTATGAGTTCACACAGCTCCATTCTGACTTCACACACCTCCATTCTATGACTTCTCACACCTCCATTCTGTGATTTCACACACCTCCATTCTATGACTTCACACACCTCCATTCTATGACTTCACACACCTCCATTCTGTGACTTCACACACCTGCATTTGTGACTTCACACACCACAATTGTGACTTCACACACGTCCATTCTTTGACTTCACACACCTCCATTTTGACTTCACACACCCTCCATTTTGTGACTTCACACACCTCCATTCTATGACTTCACACACCTCCACTCTATGACTTCACACACCTACATTGTGACTTCAAACATCTACGTTCTATCAGTTCACACACCTGCATTGTGACTTCACACACCTCCGTTCTATGACTTCACACACCTCCATTCTGAATTCACACACATCCATTCTGACTTCACACACCTCAATTCTGTGACTTCACACACCTCAATTCTATGATTTCCCACACCTCCATTCTTTGACTTCACACACCTCCATTCTATGACTTCACATACCTCCTTTCTGAGTTCACACACCTCCATTCATTGACTTCACACACCTCCAATCTGACTTCACACACCTCCATTCTATGACTCCACACACCTCCATTCTGTGATTTCAAAAACCACAATTCTATGACTTCACAAACCTCCATTGTGACTTCACATACCTCCATTCTACGAGTTCACACACCTCCAATCTAACTTCACACACCTCCATTCTATGAATTCCCACAGCTCCATTCTGACTTAACACATCTCCATTCTACGACTTCGCATACCTCTATTCTGACTTCTTATACCTCCATTCTGTGACTTCACACACCTCCATTCTATGACTTCAAACACCTCCATTCTGTGACTTCACACACCTCAACTCTGTCACTTTACACAACTCCATTCTGTGACTTCTCACACCTCCATTCTGTGATTTCACACACCTCCATTCTATGACTTCACACACCTCCATTCTGTGACTTCACACACCTCCATTCTGTGACTTCACACACCTCCATTGTGACTTCACAAATCTCCGTTCTGTGACTTCACACACCTCCCTTCTGTGACTTGACACACCTCCATTCTATGACTTCATACACCTCCATTCTATGACTTCACACACCTCCATTCTGTAATTTCACACACTTCCAATGTTTGACATCACAAACCTCCATTCTTTGACTTCACACACCTCCATTCTATGACCTCTCACACCTCCATTGTGACTTCACACATCTCCGTTCTGTGACTTCACACACCTCCCTTCTCTGACTTGACACACCTCCATTCTTTGACTTCACACACCTCCATTCGTTTACTTCACGCACCTCCATTTTGACTTCACACACCTCCATTCTTTGACTTCACACACATCCATTTTGACTTCACACACTTCCATTCTGTGAATTCACACACCTCCATTCTGTGACTTCACACACCTCCATTGTTTGACTACACAGAACTCCATTCTTTGACTTCACACACCTCCATTCCATGACATCACACACCTCCATTCTATGAGCTCACATACCTCCATTTTATGAGTTCACACACCTCAATTTTGACTTCACACACCTCCATTCAATGACTTCACACACCTTCATTGTTACTTCAGAAACATCCATTCTATGACTTCACACACCTCCATTCTGTGACTTCACACACCTCCATTCTCTGACTTCACACACCTTCATTCTGTGACTTCACACACCTCCACTCTGTGACTTTACACACCTCCATTCTGTGTCTTCACACACCTCCATCCTGTGAATTCACACACCTCCATTCTATGACTTCACACACCTCCATTCTATGACTTCACACACCTCCATTCTATGACTTCACACACTTCTATTCTGTGACTAGACACACCTCCATTGTATGACTTCACACACCTCCATTCTATGACTTCACACATCTGCATTCTGACTTCACACACCTCCATTCTATGACTTCACACCTCCATTCTCTCACTTCACACATCTCCATTCTGTCTTCACACACATCCAATCTATGACTTCACACATCTCCCTTCTATGACTTCATACAACTCCATTCTGTAACTTCACACACTTCCAATGTTTGACTTCAGAAACCTCCATTCCATGACTTCATACACATCCATTCTATGACCTCACACAACTCCTTTCTTGGACTTCACAAAATTCCTTTTTGATTTCACACACCTCCACTCTGTGACTTCACACACCTCCATTTGTGACTTCACACATCACAATTTTGACTTCACACACCTCCATTCTGTGACTTCACAAAACTCCATTCTGAGTTAACACACCTCCATTTTTGACTTCACACACCTCCATTCTGACTTCACACACCTCCATTCTATGACTTCACACACTTCCATTCTATGACTTCACACACCTCCATTCTGGGACTTCACACACCTGCACTCTGAGTTTACACACCTCCATTCTGTGTCTTCATACACCTCCATTCTGTGACTTCACACACCTCGTTATATGACTTCACACACCTCCATTCTGTGACCTCACACACCTCAAATCTGAGTTCACACGCCTCCATAGTGTGACTTCACACACCTCCATTCTGTGACTTCACACACCCCCATTCTATGACTTCACACACCTCCATTCTATGACTTCACACACCTCCATTCTATGACTTCACACACCTCAATTCTATGCCTTTACAAACCTCCATTCTGTGACTTCACACACCTCCATTCTATGACATCACACACCTCCATTCTGTGACTTCACACACCTCCATTCTATGACTTCACACACCTCCATTCTATGACTTCAGAAACCTACATTGTGACTTCACACACCTCCATTCTATGAGTTCACACACCTGCATTGTGACTTCACATACCTCCATTCTCTGACTTCACACACCTCCATTCTGACTTCACACACCTCCATTCTGACTTCACACACCTCAAATCTGTGACTTCACACACCTCCATTCTATGATTTCACACACCTCCATTCTATGACTTAACACAACTCGATTCTTTGACTTCACACACCTCCATTCTACGATTTCACACACCTCCATTCTGACATCACACACCTACATTCTATGACTTCACACACTTCCATTCTATGACTTCACACACCTCCATTCTGTGACTTCACTCACCTCCATTGTGAGTTAACACACCTCCATTCTGTGACTTCACACACCTCCATTCTGTGACTTCACACACTTCCATTCTGAGTTCACACACCTCCATTCTGTGACTTCACACACCTCCAATATATGACTTCACACACCTCCATTTTGTGACTTTGCACACCTCCATTCTATGACTTCACACACCTCCATTCTATGACTTCACACACCTACATTGTGACTTCACACACACCTCCATTCTGTGACTTCACACACCTCCAATATATGACTTCACACACCTCCATTTTGTGACTTCACACACCTCCATTCTATGACTTCACACACCTCCATTCTATGACTTCACACACCTGCATTGTGACTTCTCACACCTCCATTCTCTGACTTCACACACCTCCATTCTGAATTCACACATGTACATTCTGACTTCACACACCTCAATTCTGTGACTTCACACACCTCCATTCTATGAATTCACATACCTCATTTCTGAGTTGACATACCTCCATTCTCTGACTTCACATACCTCCAATCTGACTTCACACACCTCCATTCTATGACTTCACACACCTCCATTCTGTGACATCAAAAACCACCATTCTATGACTTCACATATCTCCATTGTGACTTCACACACCTCCATTCTATGAGTTCACACAGCTCCATTCTGACTTCACACACCTCCATTCTATGACTTCACACACCTCCATTCTATGACTTCAAACACCTCCATTCTGTGATTTCACACACCTCAACTCTGTCACTTTACATACCACCCTTCTGTGACTTCTCACACCTCCATTCTGTGATTTCACACACCTCCATTCTATGACTTCACACACCTCCATTCTTTGACTTCACACACCTCCATTCTATGACTTCACACACCTCCATTGTGACTTCACACATCGCCGTTCTGTGACTTCACACACCTCCCTTCTGTGACTTGTCACACCTCCATTTTATGACTTCACACACCTCCATTCTATGACTTCACACACATCCATTCTGTAATTTCACACGCTTCCAATGTTGGACGTCACAAACCTCCATTCCATGACTTCATACACCTCCATTCTATGACTTCACACACATCCATTCTTTGACCTCACACACCACCATCTTGACTTCACACACCTCCATTCTGTGACTTCACACACCTGCATTTGTGACTTCACACACCACAATTGTGACTTCACACACGTCTATCCTTTGACTTCACCCACCTCCATTTTGACTTCACACACCTCCACTTTGTGACTTCACACACCTCCATTCTGTGACTTCACACACCTTCATTCTTACTTCAGAAACATCCATTCTATGACTTCACAAACCTCCCTTCTGTGAATTCACACACCTCCATTCTGGGTTCACACACCTCCATTCTGTGACTTCACACACCTCCATTCTATGACTTCACACACCTCCATCTGTGACTTCACACACCTCCATTCTATGACTTCACACTCCTCCATTCTATGAGTTCACACACCTCCATTCTGTGACTTCACACACCTCCATTCTATGACTTCACACACCTCCATTCTGACTCCACACACTTCCATTTTGACTTCAAAGACCTCATTTTTGTGACTTCACACACCTCCATTCTATGACTTCACA
The DNA here is from genome assembly GCA_024803745.1 of Megascapheus bottae. Classification (NCBI taxonomy): domain Eukaryota; kingdom Metazoa; phylum Chordata; class Mammalia; order Rodentia; family Geomyidae; genus Megascapheus; species Megascapheus bottae. Next base: position 75,259 of record JANJXV010001168.1, on the reverse strand, counting down.
CACCTCCATTCTATGACTTCCCACACCTCCTTTCTGAGTTGACACACTTCCATTCTGTGACTTCACACACCTCCAATCTGACCTCACTCTCTTCCATTCTATGACTTCACACACCTCCATTCTATGACTTCACACACCTCCATTCTTTGACTTCACACACCTCCATTCTATGAATTCACACACCTCCATTCTTTGACTTCACACACCTCCATTCTGTGACTTCCCACACCTCCATTCTGAGAATTCACACACCTCCACTCTGTGACTTTACACACCTCCACTGTGTGACTACACACACCTCCATTTTGTGATTTCACACACCTCCATTCTATGACTTCACACACCTCCATTCTATGACTTCACACATCTCTATTCTATGAATTCACACACCTCCATTGTGACTTCACACAACTCTATTCTGTGACTTCACAAACATGCCTTCTGTGACTTCACACACCTCAATTCTATGACTTCACACCTCCATTCTATGACTTCACATCTCCATTCTATGACTTCACACACCAACATTTATGACGTCACACACCTCCATTCTATGACTTCACACATCTGCATTCTGACTTCACACACCTCCATTCTATGACTTCACACCTCCATTCTCTCACTTCACACATCTCCATTCTGTCTTCACACACATCCAATCTATGACTTCACACATCTCCCTTCTATGACTTCACACACCTCCATTCTGTAACTTCACACACTTCCAATGTTTGACTTCAGAAACCTCCATTCCATGACTTCATACACATCCATTCTATGACCTCACACAACTCCTTTCTTTGACTTCACAAAATTCCTTTTTGATTTCACACACCTCCACTCTGTGAATTCACACACCTCCATTTGTGACTTCACACATCACAATTTTGACTTCACACACCTCCATTCTGTGACTTCACACACCTCCATTCTGAGTTAACACACCTCCATTTGTGACTTCACACACCTCCATTCTGACTTCACACACCTCCATTCTATGACTTCACACACTTCCATTCTATGACTTCACACACCTCCATTCTGGGACTTCACACACCTCCACTCTGAGTTTACACACCTCCATTCTGTGTCTTCACACACCTCCATTCTGTGACTTCACACACCTCGTTATATGACTTCACACACCTCCATTCTGTGTCCTCACACACCTCAAATCTGAGTTCACACGCCTCCATAGTGTGACTTCACACACCTCCATTCTGTGACTTCACGCACCCCCATTCTATGACTTCACACACCTCCATTCTATGACTTCACACACCTCCATTCTATGACTTCACACACCTCAATTCTATGCCTTTACAAACCTCCATTCTGTGACTTCACACACCTCCATTCTATGACATCACACACCTCAATTCTGTGACTTCACACACCTCCATTCTATGACTTCACACACCTCCATTATATGACTTCAGAAACCTACATTGTGACTTCACACACCTCCATTCTATGAGTTCACACACCTGCATTGTGACTTCACATACCTCCATTCTCTGACTTCACACACCTCCATTCTGACTTCACACACCTCCATTCTGACTTCACACACCTCAAATCTGTGACTTCACACACCTCCATTCTATGATTTCACACACCTCCATTCTATGACTTCACACAACTCGATTCTTTGACTTCACACACCTCCATTCTACGATTTCACACACCTCCATTCTGACATCACACACCTACATTCTATGACTTCACACACTTCCATTCTATAACTTCACACACCTCCATTCTGTGACTTCACTCACCTCCATTGTGAGTTCACACACCTCCATTCTGTGACTTCACACACCTCCATTCTGTGACTTCACACACCTCCATTCTGAGTTCACACACCTCCATTCTGTGACTTCACACACCTCCAATATATGACTTCACACACCTCCATTTTGTGACTTTGCACACCTCCATTCTATGACTTCACACACCTCCATTCTATGACTTCACACACCTACATTGTGACTTCACACACACCTCCATTCTGTGACTTCACACACCTCCAATATATGACTTCACACACCTCCATTTTGTGACTTCACACACCTCCATTCTATGACTTCACACACCTCCATTCTATGACTTCACACACCTGCATTGTGACTTCACACACCTCCATTCTCTGACTTCACACACCTCCATTCTGAATTCACACATCTCCATTCTGACTTCACACACCTCAATTCTGTGACTTCACACACCTCCATTCTATGAATTCACATACCTCATTTCTGAGTTGACACACCTCCATTCTGTGACTTCACATACCTCCAATCTGACTTCACACACGTCCATTCTATGACTTCACACACCTCCATTCTGTGACATCAAAAACCACCATTCTATGACTTCACATATCTCCATTGTGACTTCACACACCTCCATTCTATGAGTTCACACAGCTCCATTCTGACTTCACACACCTCCATTCTATGACTTCACACACCTCCATTCTATGACTTCAAACACCTCCATTCTGTGATTTCACACACCTCAACTCTGTCACTTTACATACCTCCCTTCTGTGACTTCTCACACCTCCATTCTGTGATTTCACACACCTCCATTCTATGACTTCACACACCTCCATTCTTTGACTTCACACACCTCCATTCTATGACTTCACACACCTCCATTGTGACTTCACACATCGCCGTTCTGTGACTTCACACACCTCCCTTCTGTGACTTGTCACACCTCCATTTTATGACTTCACACACCTCCATTCTATGACTTCACACACATCCATTCTGTAATTTCACACGCTTCCATTGTTGGACGTCACAAACCTCCATTCCATGACTTCATACACCTCCATTCTATGACTTCACACACATCCATTCTTTAACCTCACACACCACCATCTTGACTTCACACACCTCCATTCTGTGACTTCACACACCTCCATTCTGTGACTTCACACACCTGCATTTGTGACTTCACACACGTCTATTCTTTGACTTCACACACGTCTATTCTTTGACTTCACACACCTCCATTTTGTGACTTCACACACCTCCATTCTGTGACTTCACACACCTTCATTCTTACTTCAGAAACATCCATTCTATGACTTCACAAACCTCCCTTCTGTGAATTCACACACCTCCATTCTGGGTTCACACACCTCCATTCTGTGACTTCACACACCTCCATTCTATGACTTCACACACCTCCATCTGTGACTTCACACACCTCCATTCTATGACTTCACACTCCTCCATTCTATGAGTTCACACACCTCCATTCTGTGACTTCACACACCTCCATTCTATGACTTCACACACCTCCATTCTGACTCCACACACTTCCATTTTGACTTCAAAGACCTCATTTTTGTGACTTCACACACCTCCATTCTATGATTTCACACACCTCCATTCTATGACTTCACACACCTCCATTCTATGACTTCCCACACCTCCTTTCTGAGTTGACACACTTCCATTCTGTGACTTCACACACCTCCAATCTGACCTCACTCTCCTCCATTCTATGACTTCACACACCTCCATTCTATGACTTCACACACCTCCATTCTTTGACTTCACACACCTCCATTCTATGAATTCACACACCTCCATTCTTTGACTTCACACACCTCCATTCTGTGACTTCCCACACCTCCATTCTGAGAATTCACACACCTCCACTCTGTGACTTTACACACCTCCACTCTGTGACTACACACACCTCCATTTTGTGATTTCACACACCTCCATTCTATGACTTCACACACCTCCATTCTATGACTTCACACATCTCTATTCTATGAATTCACACACCTCCATTGTGACTTCACACAACTCTATTCTGTGACTTCACAAACATGCCTTCTGTGACTTCACACACCTCAATTCTATGACTTCACACCTCCATTCTATGACTTCACATCTCCATTCTATGACTTCACACACCAACATTTATGACGTCACACACCTCCATTCTATGACTTCACACATCTGCATTCTGACTTCATACACCTCCATTCTATGACTTCACACCTCCATTCTCTCACTTCACACATCTCCATTCTGTCTTCACACACATCCAATCTATGACTTCACACATCTCCCTTCTATGACTTCACACACCTCCATTCTGTAACTTCACACACTTCCAATGTTTGACTTCAGAAACCTCCATTCCATGACTTCATACACATCCATTCTATGACCTCACACAACTCCTTTCTTTGACTTCACAAAATTCCATTTTGATTTCACACACCTCCACTCTGTGAATTCACACACCTCCATTTGTGACTTCACACATCACAATTTTGACTTCACACACCTCCATTCTGTGACTTCACACACCTCCATTCTGAGTTCACACACCTCCATTCTGTGACTTCACACACCTCCATTCTGTGACTTCACACACCTCCATTCTGAGTTCACACTCCTCCATTCTGTGACTTCACACACCTCCAATATATGACTTCACACACCTCCATTTTGTGACTTTGCACACCTCCATTCTATGACTTCACACACCTCCATTCTATGACTTCACACACCTACATTGTGACTTCACACACACCTCCATTCTGTGACTTCACACACCTCCAATATATGACTTCACACACCTCCATTTTGTGACTTCACACACCTCCATTCTATGACTTCACACCCCTCCATTCTATGACTTCACACACCTGCTTTGTGACTACACACCTCCATTCTCTGACTTCACACACCTCCATTCTGAATTCACACATCTCCATTCTGACTTCACACACCTCAATTCTGTGACTTCACACACCTCCATTCTATGAATTCACATACCTCATTTCTGAGTTGACACACCTCCATTCTGTGACTTCACATACCTCCAATCTGACTTCACACACCTCCATTCTATGACTTCACACACCTCCATTCTGTGACATCAAAAACCACCATTCTATGACTTCACACATCTCCATTGTGACTTCACACACCTCCATTCTATGAGTCCACACAGCTCCATTCTGACTTCACACACCTCCATTCTATGACTTCACACACCTCCATTCTATGACTTCAAACACCTCCATTCTGTGACTTCACACACCTCAAATCTGTCACTTTGCACACCTCCCTTCTGTGACTTCTCACACCTCCATTCTCTGATTTCACACACCTCCATTCTATGACTTCACACACATCCATTCTTTGACTTCACACACCTCCATTCTATGACTTCACACACCTCCATTGTGACTTCACACATCGCCGTTCTGTGACTTCACACACCTCCCTTCTGTGACTTGTCACACCTCCATTTTATGACTTCACACACCTCCATTCTATGACTTCACACACCTCCATTCTGTAATTTCACACGCTTCCAATGTTGGACGTCACAAACCTCCATTCCATGACTTCATACACCTCCATTCTATGACTTCACACACATCCATTCTTTGACCTCACACACCACCATCTTGACTTCACACACCTCCATTCTGTGACTTCACACACCTGCATTTGTGACTTCACACACCACAATTGTGACTTCACACACGTCCATTCTTTGACTTCACACACCTCCCTTTTGACTTCACACACCTCCATTTTGTGACTTCATACACCTCCATTCTATGATTTCACACACCTCCACTCTATGACTTCACACACCTACATTGTGACTTCAAACACCTACGTTCTATCAGTTCACACACCTGCATTGTGACTTCACACACCTCCGTTCTATGACTTCACACACCTCCAATCTGACTTCACACACCTCCATTCTATGAATTCCCACAGCTCCATTCTGACTTAACACATCTCCATTCTACGACTTCGCATACCTGTATTCTGACTTCATATACCTCCATTCTGTGACTTCACACACCTCCATTCTATGACTTCAAACACCTCCATTCTGTGACTTCACACACCTCAACTCTGTCACTTTACACACCTCCATTCTGTGCCTTCTCACACCTCCATTCTGTGGTTTCACACACCTCCATTCTATGACTTCACACACCTCCATTAAGTGACTTCACACACCTCCATTCTGTGACTTCACACACCTCCATTGTGACTTCACAAATCTCCGTTCTGTGACTTCACACACCTCCTTTCTGTGACTTGACACACCTCCATTCTATGACTTCATACACCTCCATTCTATGACTTCACACACCTCCATTCTGTAATTTCACACACTTCCAATGTTTGACATCACAAACCTCCATTCTTTGACTTCACACACCTCCATTCTATGACCTCTCACACCTCCATTGTGACTTCACACATCTCCGTTCTGTGACTTCACACACCTCCATTCTCTGACTTGACACATCTCCATTCTATGATTTCACACATCTCCATTCTTTGACTTCACACACCTCCATTTTGACATCACACACCTCCATTCTGTGACTTCACACACCTCCATTTGTGACTTCACACACCACAATTTTGACTTCACACACCTCCATTCTTTGACTTCACACACCTCCATTCTTTGACTTCACACACCTCCATTTTGACTTCACACACTTCCATTCTGTGAATTCACACACCTCCATTCTGTGACTTCACACACCTCCATTGTTTGACTACACACAACTCCATTCTTTGACTTCACACACCTCCATTCCATGACATCACACACCTCCATTCTATGAGCTCACATACCTCCATTTTATGAGTTCACACACCTCAATTTTGACTTCACACACCTCCATTCAATGACTTCACACACCTTCATTCTTACTTCAGAAACATCCATTCTATGATTTCACACACCTCCATTCTGTGACTTCACACACCTCCATTCTCTGACTTCACAAACCTTCATTCTGTGACTTCACACACCTCCACTCTGTGACTTCACACACCTCCATTTGTGACTTCACACATCACAATTTTGACTTCACACACCTCCATTCTATGACTTCACACACCTCAATTCTATGCCTTTACAAACCTCCATTCTGTGACTTCACACACCTCCATTCTATGACATCACACACCTCAATTCTGTGACTTCACACACCTCCATTCTATGACTTCACACACCTCCATTCTATGACTTCAGAAACCTACATTGTGACTTCACACACCTCCATTCTATGAGTTCACACACCTGCATTGTGACTTCACATACCTCCATTCTCTGACTTCACACACCTCCATTCTGACTTCACACACCTCCATTGTGACTTCACACACCTCAAATCTGTGACTTCACACACCTCCATTCTATGATTTCACACACCTCCATTCTATGACTTCACACAACTCGATTCTTTGACTTCACACACCTCCATTCTACGATTTCACACACCTCCATTCTGACATCACACACCTACATTCTATGACTTCACACACTTCCATTCTATGACTTCACACACCTCCATTCTGTGACTTCACTCACCTCCATTGTGAGTTCACACACCTCCATTCTGTGACTTCACACACCTCCATTCTGTGACTTCACACACCTCCATTCTGAGTTCACACACCTCCATTCTGTGACTTCACACACCTCCAATATATGACTTCACACACCTCCATTTTGTGATTTTGCACACCTCCATTCTATGACTTCACACACCTCCATTCTATGACTTCACACACCTACATTGTGACTTCACACACACCTCCATTCTGTGACTTCACACACCTCCAATATATGACTTCACACACCTCCATTTTGTGACTTCACACACCTCCATTCTATGACTTCACACACCTCCATTCTATGACTTCACACACCTGCATTGTGACTTCACACACCTCCATTCTCTGACTTCACACACCTCCATTCTGAATTCACACATCTCCATTCTGACTTCACACACCTCAATTCTGTGACTTCACACACCTCCATTCTATGAATTCACATACCTCATTTCTGAGTTGACACACCTCCATTCTGTGACTTCACATACCTCCAATCTGACTTCACACACCTCCATTCTATGACTTCACACACCTCCATTCTGTGACATCAAAAACCACCATTCTATGACTTCACATATCTCCATTGTGACTTCACACACCTCCATTCTATGAGTTCACACAGCTCCATTCTGACCTCACACACCTCCATTCTATGACTTCACACACCTCCATTCTATGACTTCAAACACCTCCATTCTGTGATTTCACACACCTCAACTCTGTCACTTTACATACCTCCCTTCTGTGACTTCTCACACCTCCATTCTGTGACTTCACATACCTCCAATCTGACTTCACACACCTCCATTCTATGACTTCACACACCTCCATTCTATGACTTCACACACCTCCATTCTTTGACTTCACACACCTCCATTCTATGACTTCACACACCTCCATTGTGACTTCACACATCGCCGTTCTGTGACTTCACACACCTCCCTTCTGTGACTTGTCACACCTCCATTTTATGACTTCACAAACCTCCATTCTATGACTTCATACACATCCATTCTGTAATTTCACACGCTTCCAATGTTGGACGTCACAAACCTCCATTCCATGACTTCATACACCTCCATTCTATGACTTCACACACATCCATTCTTTGACCTCACACACCACCATCTTGACTTCACACACCTCCATTCTGTGACTTCACACACCTGCATTTGTGACTTCACACACCACAATTGTGACGTCACACACGTCTATTCTTTGACTTCACACACCTCCATTTTGACTTCACACACCTCCATTTTGTGACTTCACACACCTCCATTCTGTGACTTCACACACCTTCATTCTTACTTCAGAAACATCCATTCTATGACTTCACAAACCTCCCTTCTGTGAATTCACACACCTCCATTCTGGGTTCACACACCTCCATTCTGTGACTTCACACACCTCCATTCTATGACTTCACACACCTCCATCTGTGACTTCACACACCTCCATTCTATGACTTCACACTCCTCCATTCTATGAGTTCACACACCTCCATTCTGTGACTTCACACAGCTCCATTCTATGACTTCACACACCTCCATTCTGACTCCACACACTTCCATTTTGACTTCAAAGACCTCATTTTTGTGACTTCACACACCTCCATTCTATGATTTCACACACCTCCATTCTATGACTTCACACACCTCCATTCTATGACTTCCCACACCTCCTTTCTGAGTTGACACACTTCCATTCTGTGACTTCACACACCTCCAATCTGACCTCACTCTCCTCCATTCTATGACTTCACACACCTCCATTCTATGACTTCACACACCTCCATTCTTTGACTTCACACACCTCCATTCTATGACTTCACACACCTCCATTCTATGACTTCACACACCTACATTGTGACTTCACACACACACCTCCATTCTGTGACTTCACACACCTCCAATATATGACTTCACACACCTCCATTTTGTGACTTCACACACCTCCATTCTATGACTTCACACACCTCCATTCTATGACTTCACACACCTGCATTGTGACTTCACACACCTCCATTCTCTGACTTCACACACCTCCATTCTGAATTCACACATCTCCATTCTGACTTCACACACCTCAATTCTGTGACTTCACACACCTCCATTCTATGAATTCACATACCTCATTTCTGAGTTGACACACCTCCATTCTGTGACTTCACATACCTCCAATCTGACTTCACACACCTCCATTCTATGACTTCACACACCTCCATTCTGTGACATCAAAAACCACCATTCTATGACTTCACATATCTCCATTGTGACTTCACACACCTCCATTCTATGAGTTCACACAGCTCCATTCTGACCTCACACACCTCCATTCTATGACTTCACACACCTCCATTCTATGACTTCAAACACCTCCATTCTGTGATTTCACACACCTCAACTCTGTCACTTTACATACCTCCCTTCTGTGACTTCTCACACCTCCATTCTGTGATTTCACACACCTCCATTCTATGACTTCACACACCTCCATTCTTTGACTTCACACACCTCCATTCTATGACTTCACACACCTTCATTGTGACTTCACACATCGCCGTTCTGTGACTTCACACACCTCCCTTCTGTGACTTGTCACACCTCCATTTTATGACTTCACAAACCTCCATTCTATGACTTCACACACATCCATTCTGTAATTTCACACGCTTCCAATGTTGGACGTCACAAACCTCCATTCCATGACTTCATACACCTCCATTCTATGACTTCACACACATCCATTCTTTGACCTCACACACCACCATCTTGACTTCACACACCTCCATTCTGTGACTTCACACACCTGCATTTGTGACTTCACACACCACAATTGTGACGTCACACACGTCTATTCTTTGACTTCACACACCTCCATTTTGACTTCACACACCTCCATTTTGTGACTTCACACACCTCCATTCTGTGACTTCACACACCTTCATTCTTACTTCAGAAACATCCATTCTATGACTTCACAAACCTCCCTTCTGTGAATTCACACACCTCCATTCTGGGTTCACACACCTCCATTCTGTGACTTCACACACCTCCATTCTATGACTTCACACACCTCCATCTGTGACTTCACACACCTCCATTCTATGACTTCACACTCCTCCATTCTATGAGTTCACACACCTCCATTCTGTGACTTCACACAGCTCCATTCTATGACTTCACACACCTCCATTCTGACTCCACACACTTCCATTTTGACTTCAAAGACCTCATTTTTGTGACTTCACACACCTCCATTCTATGATTTCACACACCTCCATTCTATGACTTCACACACCTCCATTCTATGACTTCCCACACCTCCTTTCTGAGTTGACACACTTCCATTCTGTGACTTCACACACCTCCAATCTGACCTCACTCTCCTCCATTCTATGACTTCACACACCTCCATTCTATGACTTCACACACCTCCATTCTTTGACTTCACACACCTCCATTCTATGAATTCACACACCTCCATTCTTTGACTTCACACACCTCCATTCTGTGACTTCCCACACCTCCATTCTGAGAATTCACACACCTCCACTCTGTGACTTTACACACCTCCACTCTGTGACTACACACACCTCCATTTTGTGATTTCACACACCTCCATTCTATGACTTCACACACCTCCATTCTATGACTTCACACATCTCTATTCTATGAATTCACACACCTCCATTGTGACTTCACACAACTCTATTCTGTGACTTCACAAACATGCCTTCTGTGACTTCACACACCTCAATTCTATGACTTCACACCTTCATTCTATGACTTCACATCTCCATTCTATGACTTCACACACCAACATTTATGACGTCACACACCTCCATTCTATGAATTCACACACCTGCATTCTGACTTCACACACCTCCATTCTATGACTTCACACATCTCTATTCTATGAATTCACACACCTCCATTGTGACTTCACACAACTCTATTCTGTGACTTCACAAACATGCCTTCTGTGACTTCACACACCTCAATTCTATGACTTCACACCTTCATTCTATGACTTCACATCTCCATTCTATGACTTCACACACCAACATTTATGACGTCACACACCTCCATTCTATGACTTCACACATCTGCATTCTGTCTTCACACACATCCAATCTATGACTTCACACATCTCCCTTCTATGACTTCACACACCTCCATTCTGTAACTTCACACACTTCCAATGTTTGACTTCAGAAACCTCCATTCCATGACTTCATACACATCCATTCTATGACCTCACACAACTCCTTTCTTTGACTTCACAAAATTCCATTTTGATTTCACACACCTCCACTCTGTGACTTTACACACCTCCATTTGTGACTTCACACATCACAATTTTGACTTCACACACCTCCATTCTGTGACTTCACACACCTCCATTCTGAGTTAACACACCTCCATTTGTGACTTCACACACCTCCATTCTGACTTCACACACCTCCATTCTATGACTTCACACACTTCCATTCTATGACTTCACACACCTCCACTCTGGGACTTCACACACCTCCACTCTGAGTTTACACACCTCCATTCTGTGTCTTCACACACCTCCATTCTGTGACTTCACACACCTCGTTATATGACTTCACACACCTCCATTCTGTGACCTCACAAACCTCAAATCTGAGTTCACACGCCTCCATAGTGTGACTTCACACACCTCCATTCTGTGACTTCACACACTTCCAATGTTTGACTTCAGAAACCTCCATTCCATGACTTCATACACATCCATTCTATGACCTCACACAACTCCTTTCTTTGACTTCACAAAATTCCATTTTGATTTCACACACCTCAACTCTGTGACTTTACACACCTCCATTTGTGACTTCACACATCACAATTTTGACTTCACACACCTCCATTCTGTGACTTCACACACCTCCATTCTGAGATAACACACCTCCATTTGTGACTTCACACACCTCCATTCTGACTTCACACACCTCCATTCTATGACTTCACACACTTCCATTCTATGACTTCACACACCTCCACTCTGGGACTTCACACACCTCCACTCTGAGTTTACACACCTACATTCTGTGTCTTCACACACCTCCATTCTGTGACTTCACACACCTCGTTATATGACTTCACACACCTCCATTCTGTGACCTCACACACCTCAAATCTGAGTTCACACGCCTCCATAGTGTGACTTCACACACCTCCATTCTGTGACTTCACACACCCCCATTCTATGACTTCACACACCTCCATTCTATGACTTCACACACCTCCATTCTATGACTTCACACACCTCAATTCTATGCCTTTACAAACCTCCATTCTGTGACTTCACACACCTCCATTCTATGACATCACACACCTCAATTCTGTGACTTCACACACCTCCATTCTATGACTTCACACACCTCCATTCTATGACTTCAGAAACCTACATTGTGACTTCACACACCTCCATTCTATGAGTTCACACACCTGCATTGTGACTTCACAAACCTCCATTCTCTGACTTCACACACCTCCATTCTGACTTCACACACGTCCATTCTGACTTCACACACCTCAAATCTGTGACTTCACACACCTCCATTCTATGATTTCACACACCTCCATTCTATGACTTCACACAACTCGATTCTTTGACTTCACACACCTCCATTCTACGATTTCACACACCTCCATTCTGACATCACACACCTACATTCTATGACTTCACACACTTCCATTCTATGACTTCACACACCTCCATTCTGTGACTTCATTCACCTCCATTGTGAGTTCACACACCTCCATTCTGTGACTTCACACACCTCCATTCTGTGACTTCACACACCTCCATTCTGAGTTCACACACCTCCATTCTGTGACTTCACACACCTCCAATATATGACTTCACACACCTCCATTTTGTGACTTTGCACACCTCCATTCTATGACTTCACACACCTCCATTCTATGACTTCACACACCTACATTGTGACTTCACACACACCTCCATTCTGTGACTTCACACACCTCCAATATATGACTTCACACACCTCCATTTTGTGACTTCACACACCTCCATTCTATGACTTCACACACCTCCATTCTATGACTTCACACACCTGCATTGTGACTTCACACACCTCCATTCTCTGACTTCACACACCTCCATTCTGAATTCACACATCTCCATTCTGACTTCACACACCTCAATTCTGTGACTTCACACACCTCCATTCTATGAATTCACATACCTCATTTCTGAGTTGACACACCTCCATTCTGTGACTTCACATACCTCCAATCTGACTTCACACACCTCCATTCTATGACTTCACACACCTCCATTCTGTGACATCAAAAACCACCATTCTATGACTTCACATATCTCCATTGTGACTTCACTCACCTCCATTCTATGAGTTCACACAGCTCCATTCTGACCTCACACACCTCCATTCTATGACTTCACACACCTCCATTCTATGACTTCAAACACCTCCATTCTGTGATTTCTCACACCTCAACTCTGTCACTTTACATACCTCCCTTCTGTGACTTCTCACACCTCCATTCTGTGATTTCACACACCTCCATTCTATGACTTCACACACCTCCATTCTTTGACTTCACACACCTCCATTCTATGACTTCACACACCTCCATTGTGACTTCACACATCGCCTTTCTGTGACTTCACACACCTCCCTTCTGTGACTTGTCACACCTCCATTTTATGACTTCACACACCTCCATTCTATGACTTCACACACATCCATTCTGTAATTTCACACGCTTCCAATGTTGGACGTCACAAACCTCCATTCCATGACTTCATACACCTCCATTCTATGACTTCACACACATCCATTCTTTGACCTCACACACCACCATCTTGACTTCACACACCTCCATTCTGTGACTTCACACACCTGCATTTGTGACTTCACACACCACAATTGTGACGTCACACACGTCTATTCTTTGACTTCACACACCTCCATTTTGACTTCACACACCTCCATTTTGTGACTTCACACACCTCCATTCTGTGACTTCACACACCTTCATTCTTACTTCAGAAACATCCATTCTATGACTTCACAAACCTCCCTTCTGTGAATTCACACACCTCCATTCTGGGTTCACACACCTCCATTCTGTGACTTCACACACCTCCATTCTATGACTTCACACACCTCCATTCTGTGACTTCACACACCTCCATTCTATGACTTCACACACCTCCATTCTGACTCCACACACTTCCATTTTGACTTCAAAGACCTCATTTTTGTGACTTCACACACCTCCATTCTATGATTTCACACACCTCCATTCTATGACTTCACACACCTCCATTCTATGACTTCCCACACCTCCTTTCTGAGTTGACACACTTCCATTCTGTGACTTCACACACCTCCAATCTGACCTCACTCTCCTCCATTCTATGACTTCACACACCTCCATTCTATGACTTCACACACCTCCATTCTTTGACTTCACACACCTCCATTCTATGAATTCACACACCTCCATTCTTTGACTTCACACACCTCCATTCTGTGACTTCCCACACCTCCATTCTGAGAATTCACACACCTCCACTCTGTGACTTTACACACCTCCACTCTGTGACTACACACACCTCCATTTTGTGATTTCACACACCTCCATTCTATGACTTCACACACCTCCATTCTATGACTTCACACATCTCTATTCTATGAATTCACACACCTCCATTGTGACTTCACACAACTCTATTCTGTGACTTCACAAACATGCCTTCTGTGACTTCACACACCTCAATTCTATGACTTCACACAACTCGATTCTTTGACTTCACACACCTCCATTCTACGATTTCACACACCTCCATTCTGACATCACACACCTACATTCTATGACTTCACACACTTCCATTCTATGACTTCACACACCTCCATTCTGTGACTTCACTCACCTCCATTGTGAGTTCACACACCTCCATTCTGTGACTTCACACACCTCCATTCTGTGACTTCACACACCTCCATTCTGAGTTCACACACCGCCATTCTGTGACTTCACACACCTCCAATATATGACTTCACACACCTCCATTTTGTGACTTTGCACACCTCCATTCTATGACTTCACACACCTCCATTCTATGACTTCACACACCTACATTGTGACTTCACACACACCTCCATTCTGTGACTTCACACACCTCCAATATATGACTTCACACACCTCCATTTTGTGACTTCACACACCTCCATTCTATGACTTCACACACCTCCATTCTATGACTTCACACACCTGCATTGTGACTTCACACACCTCCATTCTCTGACTTCACACACCTCCATTCTGAATTCACACATCTCCATTCTGACTTCACACACCTCAATTCTGTGACTTCACACACCTCCATTCTATGAATTCACATACCTCATTTCTGAGTTGACACACCTCCATTCTGTGACTTCACATACCTCCAATCTGACTTCACACACGTCCATTCTATGACTTCACACACCTCCATTCTGTGACATCAAAAACCACCATTCTATGACTTCACATATCTCCATTGTGACTTCACACACCTCCATTCTATGACTTCACACACCTCCATTCTATGACTTCAAACACCTCCATTCTGTGATTTCACACACCTCAACTCTGTCACTTTACATACCTCCCTTCTGTGACTTCTCACACCTCCATTCTGTGATTTCACACACCTCCATTCTATGACTTCACACACCTCCATTCTTTGACTTCACACACCTCCATTCTATGACTTCACACAACTCCATTGTGACTTCACACATCGCCGTTCTGTGACTTCACACACCTCCCTTCTGTGACTTGTCACACCTCCATTTTATGACTTCACACACCTCCATTCTATGACTTCACACACATCCATTCTGTAATTTCACACGCTTCCAATGTTGGACGTCACAAACCTCCATTCCATGACTTCATACACCTCCATTCTATGACTTCACACACATCCATTCTTTGACCTCACACACCACCATCTTCACTTCACACATCTCCATTCTGTGACTTCACACACCTGCATTTGTGACTTCACACACCACAATTGTGACGTCACACACGTCTATTCTTTGACTTCACAAACCTCCATTTTGACTTCACACACCTCCATTTTGTGACTTCACACACCTCCATTCTGTGACTTCACACACCTTCATTCTTACTTCAGAAACATCCATTCTATGACTTCACAAACCTCCATTCTGTGAATTCACACACCTCCATTCTGGGTTCACACACCTCCATTCTGTGACTTCACACACCTCCATTCTATGACTTCACACACCTCCATCTGTGACTTCACACACCTCCATTCTATGACTTCACACTCCTCCATTCTATGAGTTCACACACCTCCATTCTGTGACTTCACACACCTCCATTCTATGACTTCACACACCTCCATTCTAACTCCACACACTTCCATTTTGACTTCAAAGACCTCATTTTTGTGACTTCACACACCTCCATTCTATGATTTCACACACCTCCATTCTATGACTTCACACACCTCCATTCTATGACTTCCCACACCTCCTTTCTGAGTTGACACACTTCCATTCTGTGACTTCACACACCTCCAATCTGACCTCACTCTCCTCCATTCTATGACTTCACACACCTCCATTCTATGACTTCACACACCTCCATTCTTTGACTTCACACACCTCCATTCTATGAATTCACACACCTCCATTCTTTGACTTCACACACCTCCATTCTGTGACTTCCCACACCTCCATTCTGAGAATTCACACACCTGCACTCTGTGACTTTACACACCTCCACTCTGTGACTACACAAACCTCCCTTCTGTGAATTCACACACCTCCATTCTATGACTTCACACACCTCCATTCTATGACTTCACACATCTCTATTCTATGAATTCACACACCTCCATTGTGACTTCACACAACTCTATTCTGTGACTTCACAAACATGCCTTCTGTGACTTCACACACCTCAATTCTATGACTTCACACCTTCATTCTATGACTTCACATCTCCATTCTATGACTTCACACACCAACATTTATGACGTCACACACCTCCATTCTATGACTTCACACATCTGCATTCTGACTTCACACACCTCCATTCTATGACTTCACACCTCCATTCTCTCACTTCACACATCTCCATTCTGTCTTCACACACATCCAATCTATGACTTCACACATCTCCCTTCTATGACTTCACACACCTCCATTCTGTAACTTCACACACTTCCAATGTTTTACTTCAGAAACCTCCATTCCATGACTTCATACACATCCATTCTATGACCTCACACAACTCCTTTCTTTGACTTCACAAAATTCCATTTTGATTTCACACACCTCCACTCTGTGACTTCACACACCTCCATTTGTGACTTCACACATCACAATTTTGACTTCACACACCTCCATTCTGTGACTTCACACACCTCCATTCTGAGTTAACACACCTCCATTTGTGACTTCACACACCTCCATTCTGACTTCACACACCTCCATTCTATGACTTCACACACTTCCATTCTATGACTTCACACACCTCCACTCTGGGACTTCACACACCTCCACTCTGAGTTTACACACCTCCATTCTGTGTCTTCACACACCTCCATTCTGTGACTTCACACACCTCGTTATATGACTTCACACACCTCCATTCTGTGACCTCACACACCTCAAATCTGAGTTCACACGCCTCCATAGTGTGACTTCACACACCTCCATTCTGTGACTTCACACACCCCCATTCTATGACTTCACACACCTCCATTCTATGACTTCACACACCTCCATTTTATGACTTCACACACCTCAATTCTATGCCTTTACAAACCTCCATTCTGTGACTTCACACACCTCCATTCTATGACATCACACACCTCCATTCTGTGACTTCACACACCTCCATTCTATGACTTCACACACCTCCATTCTATGACTTCAGAAACCTACATTGTGACTTCACACACCTCCATTCTATGAGTTCACACACCTGCATTGTGACTTCACATACCTCCATTCTCTGACTTCACACACCTCCATTCTGACTTCACACACCTCCATTCTGACTTCACACACCTCAAATCTGTGACTTCACACACCTCCATTCTATGATTTCACACACCTCCATTCTATGACTTCACACAACTCGATTCTTTGACTTCACACACCTCCATTCTACGATTTCACACACCTCCATTCTGACATCACACACCTACATTCTATGACTTCACACACTTCCATTCTATGACTTCACACACCTCCATTCTGTGACTTCACTCACCTCCATTGTGAGTTCACACACCTCCATTCTGTGACTTCACACACCTCCATTCTGTGACTTCACACACCTCCATTCTGAGTTCACACACCTCCATTCTGTGACTTCACACACCTCCAATATATGACTTCACACACCTCCATTTTGTGACTTCACACACCTCCATTCTATGACTTCACACACCTCCATTCTATGACTTCACACACCTGCATTGTGACTTCACACACCTCCATTCTCTGACTTCACACACCTCCATTCTGAATTCACACATCTCCATTCTGACTTCACACACCTCAATTCTGTGACTTCACACACCTCCATTCTATGAATTCACATACCTCATTTCTGAGTTGACACACCTCCATTCTGTGACTTCACATACCTCCAATCTGACTTCACACACCTCCATTCTATGACTTCACACACCTCCATTCTGTGACTTCAAAAACCACCATTCTATGACTTCACACATTTCCATTGTGACTTCACACACCTCCATTCTATGAGTTCACACAGCTCCATTCTGACTTCACACACCTCCATTCTATGACTTCGTACACCTCTATTCTGACTTCACACCCCTCCATTCTGTGACTTCACATACCTCCATTCTTTGACTTCAGACCCCTCCATTCTGTGACTTCACATACCTCCATTCTTTGACTTCACTCCCCTCCATTCTGTGCCTTCACACACCTCCACTCTGTGACTTTATACACATCCATTCTGTGACTTCACACACCTCCCTTCTGTGACTTCACACACCTCCATTCTATGACTTCCCACACCTCCATTCTTAGTCTTCACACACCTCCATTGTATGACTTCACACACTTCCATTGCTTGACATCATACACCTCCATTTTTTGACTTCACACACCTCCGTTCCATGAATTCACACACCTACTTTCTATGACTTCGCACACATTTATTCTGACTTCACACAAGTGCATTCTGTGACTTCACACACCTCCATTCTATGACTTCACACACTTCCTTTGCTTGACATCATACACCTCCATTTTTTGACTTCACACACCTCCGTTCCATGAATTCACACACCTCCCTTCTATGACTTCGCACACCTTTATTCTGACTTCACACAAGTGCATTCTGTGACTTCACACACCTCCATTCTATGACTTCACACACCTGCATTGTGACTTCACACACCTCCATTCTCTGACTTCACACACCTCCATTCTGAATTCACACATCTCCATTCTGACTTCACACACCTCAATTCTGTGCCTTCACACACCTCCATTCTATGAATTCACATACCTCATTTCTGAGTTGACACACCTCCATTCTGTGACTTCACATACCTCCAATCTGACTTCACACACCTCCATTCTATGACTTCACACACCTCCATTCTGTGACATCAAAAACCACCATTCTATGACTTCACATATCTCCATTGTGACTTCACACACCTCCATTCTATGAGTTCACACAGCTCCATTCTGACTTCACACACCTCCATTCTATGACTTCACACACCTCCATTCTATGACTTCAAACACCTCCATTCTGTGATTTCACACACCTCAACTCTGTCACTTTACATACCTCCCTTCTGTGACTTCTCACACCTCCATTCTGTGATTTCACACACCTCCATTCTATGACTTCACACACCTCCATTCTTTGACTTCACACACCTCCATTCTATGACTTCACACACCTCCATTGTGACTTCACACATCGCCGTTCTGTGACTTCACACACCTCCCTTCTGTGACTTGTCACACCTCCATTTTATGACTTCACACACCTCCATTCTATGACTTCACACACATCCATTCTGTAATTTCACACGCTTCCAATGTTGGACGTCACAAACCTCCATTCCATGACTTCATACACCTCCATTCTATGACTTCACACACATCCATTCTTTGACCTCACACACCACCATCTTGACTTCACACACCTCCATTCTGTGACTTCACACACCTGCATTTGTGACTTCACACACCACAATTGTGACTTCACACACGTCTATTCTTTGACTTCACACACCTCCATTTTGACTTCACACACCTCCATTTTTTGACTTCACACACCTCCATTCTGTGACTTCACACACCTTCATTCTTACTTCAGAAACATCCATTCTATGACTTCACAAACCTCCCTTCTGTGAATTCACACACCTCCATTCTGGGTTCACACACCTCCATTCTGTGACTTCACACACCTCCATTCTATGACTTCACACACCTCCATCTGTGACTTCACACACCTCCATTCTATGACTTCACGCTCCTCCATTCTATGAGTTCACACACCTCCATTCTGTGACTTCACACACCTCCATTCTATGACTTCACACACCTCCATTCTGACTCCACACACTTCCATTTTGACTTCAAAGACCTCATTTTTGTGACTTCACACACCTCCATTCTATGATTTCACACACTTCCATTCTATGACTTCACACACCTCCATTCTATGACTTCCCACACCTCCTTTCTGAGTTGACACACTTCCATTCTGTGACTTCACACACGTCCAATCTGACCTCACACTCCTCCATTCTATGACTTCACACACCTCCATTCTATGATTTCACACACCTCCCATTCTTTGACTTCACACACCTCCATTCTATGAATTCACACACCTCCATTCTTTGACTTCACACACCTCCATTCTGTGACTTCCCACACCTCCATTCTGAGAATTCACACACCTCCACTCTGTGACTTTACACACCTCCACTCTGTGACTACACACACCTCCATTTTGTGATTTCACACACCTCCATTCTGTGACTTCACACACCTCCAATATATGACTGCACACACCTCCATTTTGTGACTTTGCACACCTCCATTCTATGACTTCACACACCTTCATTCTATGACTTCACAAACCTACATTGTGACTTCACACACACCTCCATTCTGTGACTTCACACACCTCCAATATATGATTTCACACACCTCCATTTTGTGACTTCACACACCTCCATTCTATGACTTCACACACCTCCATTCTATGACTTTACACACCTGCATTGTGACTTCACACACCTCCATTCTCTGACTTCACACACCTCCATTCTGAATTCACACATCTCCATTCTGACTTCACACACCTCAATTCTGTGACTTCACACACCTCCATTCTATGAATTCACATACCTCATTTCTGAGTTGACACACTTCCATTCTGTGACTTCACATACCTCCAATCTGACTTCACACACCTCCATTCTATGACTTCACACACCTCCATTCTGTGACTTCAAAAACCACCATTCTATGACTTCACACATTTCCATTGTGACTTCACACACCTCCATTCTATGAGTTCACACAGCTCCATTCTGACTTCACACACCTCCATTCTATGACTTCGTACACCTCTATTCTGACTTCACACCCCTCCATTCTGTGACTTCACATACCTCCATTCTTTGACTTCAGACCCCTCCATTCTGTGACTTCACATACCTCCATTCTTTGACTTCACTCCCCTCCATTCTGTGCCTTCACACACCTCCACTCTGTGACTTTATACACATCCATTCTGTGACTTCACACACCTCCCTTCTGTGACTTCCCACACCTCCATTCTATGACTTCCCACACCTCCATTCTTAGTCTTCACACACCTCCATTGTATGACTTCACACACTTCCATTGCTTGACATCATACACCTCCATTTTTTGACTTCACACACCTCCGTTCCATGAATTCACACACCTCCTTTCTATGACTTCGCATACATTTATTCTGACTTCACACAAGTGCATTCTGTGACTTCACACACCTCCATTCTATGACTTCACACACTTCCATTGCTTGACATCATACACCTCCATTTTTTGACTTCACACACCTCCGTTCCATGAATTCACACACCTCCCTTCTATGACTTCGCACACCTTTATTCTGACTTCACACAAGTGCATTCTGTGACTTCACACACCTCCATTCTATGACTTCACACACCTGCATTGTGACTTCACACACCTCCATTCTCTGACTTCACACACCTCCATTCTGAATTCACACATCTCCATTCTGACTTCACACACCTCAATTCTGTGCCTTCACACACCTCCATTCTATGAATTCACATACCTCATTTCTGAGTTGACACACCTCCATTCTGTGACTTCACATACCTCCAATCTGACTTCACACACCTCCATTCTATGACTTCACACACCTCCATTCTGTGACATCAAAAACCACCATTCTATGACCTCACATATCTCCATTGTGACTTCACACACCTCCATTCTATGAGTTCACACAGCTCCATTCTGACTTCACACACCTCCATTCTATGACTTCACACACCTCCATTCTATGACTTCAAACACCTCCATTCTGTGATTTCACACACCTCAACTCTGTCACTTTACATACCTCCCTTCTGTGACTTCTCACACCTCCATTCTGTGATTTCACACACCTCCATTCTATGACTTCACACACCTCCATTCTTTGACTTCACACACCTCCATTCTATGACTTCACACACCTCCATTGTGACTTCACACATCGCCGTTCTGTGACTTCACACACCTCCCTTCTGTGACTTGTCACACCTCCATTTTATGACTTCACACACCTCCATTCTATGACTTCACACACATCCATTCTGTAATTTCACACGCTTCCAATGTTGGACGTCACAAACCTCCATTCCATGACTTCATACACCTCCATTCTATGACTTCACACACATCCATTCTTTGACCTCACACACCACCATCTTGACTTCACACACCTCCATTCTGTGACTTCACACACCTGCATTTGTGACTTCACACACCACAATTGTGACTTCACACACGTCTATTCTTTGACTTCACACACCTCCATTTTGACTTCACACACCTCCATTTTTTGACTTCACACACCTCCATTCTGTGACTTCACACACCTTCATTCTTACTTCAGAAACATCCATTCTATGACTTCACAAACCTCCCTTCTGTGAATTCACACACCTCCATTCTGGGTTCACACACCTCCATTCTGTGACTTCACACACCTCCATTCTATGACTTCACACACCTCCATCTGTGACTTCACACACCTCCATTCTATGACTTCACGCTCCTCCATTCTATGAGTTCACACACCTCCATTCTGTGACTTCACACACCTCCATTCTATGACTTCACACACCTCCATTCTGACTCCACACACTTCCATTTTGACTTCAAAGACCTCATTTTTGTGACTTCACACACCTCCATTCTATGATTTCACACACTTCCATTCTATGACTTCACACACCTCCATTCTATGACTTCCCACACCTCCTTTCTGAGTTGACACACTTCCATTCTGTGACTTCACACACGTCCAATCTGACCTCACACTCCTCCATTCTATGACTTCACACACCTCCATTCTATGATTTCACACACCTCCCATTCTTTGACTTCACACACCTCCATTCTATGAATTCACACACCTCCATTCTTTGACTTCACACACCTCCATTCTGTGACTTCCCACACCTCCATTCTGAGAATTCACACACCTCCACTCTGTGACTTTACACACCTCCACTCTGTGACTACACACACCTCCATTTTGTGATTTCACACACCTCCATTCTGTGACTTCACACACCTCCAATATATGACTGCACACACCTCCATTTTGTGACTTTGCACACCTCCATTCTATGACTTCACACACCTTCATTCTATGACTTCACAAACCTACATTGTGACTTCACACACACCTCCATTCTGTGACTTCACACACCTCCAATATATGATTTCACACACCTCCATTTTGTGACTTCACACACCTCCATTCTATGACTTCACACACCTCCATTCTATGACTTTACACACCTGCATTGTGACTTCACACACCTCCATTCTCTGACTTCACACACCTCCATTCTGAATTCACACATCTCCATTCTGACTTCACACACCTCAATTCTGTGACTTCACACACCTCCATTCTATGAATTCACATACCTCATTTCTGAGTTGACACACTTCCATTCTGTGACTTCACATACCTCCAATCTGACTTCACACACCTCCATTCTATGACTTCACACACCTCCATTCTGTGACTTCAAAAACCACCATTCTATGACTTCACACATTTCCATTGTGACTTCACACACCTCCATTCTATGAGTTCACACAGCTCCATTCTGACTTCACACACCTCCATTCTATGACTTCGTACACCTCTATTCTGACTTCACACCCCTCCATTCTGTGACTTCACATACCTCCATTCTTTGACTTCAGACCCCTCCATTCTGTGACTTCACATACCTCCATTCTTTGACTTCACTCCCCTCCATTCTGTGCCTTCACACACCTCCACTCTGTGACTTTATACACATCCATTCTGTGACTTCACACACCTCCCTTCTGTGACTTCCCACACCTCCATTCTATGACTTCCCACACCTCCATTCTTAGTCTTCACACACCTCCATTGTATGACTTCACACACTTCCATTGCTTGACATCATACACCTCCATTTTTTGACTTCACACACCTCCGTTCCATGAATTCACACACCTCCTTTCTATGACTTCGCATACATTTATTCTGACTTCACACAAGTGCATTCTGTGACTTCACACACCTCCATTCTATGACTTCACACACTTCCATTGCTTGACATCATACACCTCCATTTTTTGACTTCACACACCTCCGTTCCATGAATTCACACACCTCCCTTCTATGACTTCGCACACCTTTATTCTGACTTCACACAAGTGCATTCTGTGACTTCACACACCTCCATTCTATGACTTCACACACCTGCATTGTGACTTCACACACCTCCATTCTCTGACTTCACACACCTCCATTCTGAATTCACACATCTCCATTCTGACTTCACACACCTCAATTCTGTGCCTTCACACACCTCCATTCTATGAATTCACATACCTCATTTCTGAGTTGACACACCTCCATTCTGTGACTTCACATACCTCCAATCTGACTTCACACACCTCCATTCTATGACTTCACACACCTCCATTCTGTGACATCAAAAACCACCATTCTATGACCTCACATATCTCCATTGTGACTTCACACACCTCCATTCTATGAGTTCACACAGCTCCATTCTGACTTCACACACCTCCATTCTATGACTTCACACACCTCCATTCTATGACTTCAAACACCTCCATTCTGTGATTTCACACACCTCAACTCTGTCACTTTACATACCTCCCTTCTGTGACTTCTCACACCTCCATTCTGTGATTTCACACACCTCCATTCTATGACTTCACACACCTCCATTCTTTGACTTCACACACCTCCATTCTATGACTTCACACACCTCCATTGTGACTTCACACATCGCCGTTCTGTGACTTCACACACCTCCCTTCTGTGACTTGTCACACCTCCATTTTATGACTTCACACACCTCCATTCTATGACTTCACACACATCCATTCTGTAATTTCACACGCTTCCAATGTTGGACGTCACAAACCTCCATTCCATGACTTCATACACCTCCATTCTATGACTTCACACACATCCATTCTTTGACCTCACACACCACCATCTTGACTTCACACACCTCCATTCTGTGACTTCACACACCTGCATTTGTGACTTCACACACCACAATTGTGACTTCACCCACGTCTATTCTTTGACTTCACACACCTCCATTTTGACTTCACACACCTCCATTTTGTGACTTCACACACCTCCATTCTGTGACTTCACACACCTTCATTCTTACTTCAGAAACATCCATTCTATGACTTCACAAACCTCCCTTCTGTGAATTCACACACCTCCATTCTGGGTTCACACACCTCCATTCTGTGACTTCACACACCTCCATTCTATGACTTCACACACCTCCATCTGTGACTTCACACACCTCCATTCTATGACTTCACACTCCTCCATTCTATGAGTTCACACACCTCCATTCTGTGACTTCACACACCTCCATTCTATGACTTCACACACCTCCATTCTGACTCCACACACTTCCATTTTGACTTCAAAGACCTCATTTTTGTGACTTCACACACCTCCATTCTATGATTTCACACACTTCCATTCTATGACTTCACACACCTCCATTCTATGACTTCCCACACCTCCTTTCTGAGTTGACACACTTCCATTCTGTGACTTCACACACGTCCAATCTGACCTCACACTCCTCCATTCTATGACTTCACACACCTCCATTCTATGATTTCACACACCTCCATTCTTTGACTTCACACACCTCCATTCTATGAATTCACACACCTCCATTCTTTGACTTCACACACCTCCATTCTGTGACTTCCCACACCTCCATTCTGAGAATTCACACACCTCCACTCTGTGACTTTACACACCTCCACTCTGTGACTACACACACCTCCATTTTGTGATTTCACACACTTCCATTCTATGACTTCACACACCTCCATTCTATGACTTCACACATCTCTATTCTATGAATTCACACAACTCCATTTTGACTTCACACAACTCTATTCTGTGACTTCACAAACATGCCTTCTGTGACTTCACACACCTCAATTCTATGACTTCACACCTCCATTCTATGACTTCACATCTCCATTCTATGACTTCACACACCAACATTTATGACGTCACACACCTCCATTCTGTGACTTCACACACCTCCATTCTGACATCACACACCTACATTCTATGACTTCACACACTTCCATTCTATGACTTCACACACCTCCATTCTGTGACTTCACTCACCTCCATTGTGAGTTCACACACCTCCATTCTGTGACTTCACACACCTTGATTCTCTCACTTCACACACCTCCATTCTACGATTTCCCACACCTCCATTCTGTGACTTCACACATCTCCATTCTATGATTTCACACACCTCCATTCTGTGACTTCACACACCTCCATTCTGAGTTCACACACCTCCATTCTGTGACTTCACACACCTCCAATATATGACTGCACACACCTCCATTTTGTGACTTTGCACACCTCCATTCTATGACTTCACACACCTCCATTCTATGACTTCACAAACCTACATTGTGACTTCACACACACCTCCATTCTGTGACTTCACACACCTCCAATATATGACTTCACACACCTCCATTGTGTGACTTCACACACCTCCATTCTATGACTTCACACACCTCCATTCTATGACTTTACACACCTGCATTGTGACTTCACACACCTCCATTCTCTGACTTCACACACCTCCATTCTGAATTCACACATCTCCATTCTGACTTCACACACCTCAATTCTGTGACTTCACACACCTCCATTCTATGAATTCACATACCTCATTTCTGAGTTGACACACTTCCATTCTGTGACTTCACATACCTCCAATCTGACTTCACACACCTCCATTCTATGACTTCACACACCTCCATTCTGTGACTTCAAAAACCACCATTCTATGACTTCACACATTTCCATTGTGACTTCACACACCTCCATTCTATGAGTTCACACAGCTCCATTCTGACTTCACACACCTCCATTCTATGACTTCGTACACCTCTATTCTGACTTCACACCCCTCCATTCTGTGACTTCACATACCTCCATTCTTTGACTTCAGACCCCTCCATTCTGTGACTTCACATACCTCCATTCTTTGACTTCACTCCCCTCCATTCTGTGCCTTCACACACCTCCACTCTGTGACTTTATACACATCCATTCTGTGACTTCACACACCTCCCTTCTGTGACTTCACACACCTCCATTCTATGACTTCCCACACCTCCATTCTTAGTCTTCACACACCTCCATTGTATGACTTCACACACTTCCATTGCTTGACATCATACACCTCCATTTTTTGACTTCACACACCTCCGTTCCATGAATTCACACAGCTCCATTCTATGACTTCGCACACATTTATTCTGACTTCACACAAGTGCATTCTGTGACTTCACACACCTCCATTCTATGACTTCACACACTTCCATTGCTTGACATCATACACCTCCATTTTTTGACTTCACACACCTCCGTTCCATGAATTCACACACCTCCATTCTATGACTTCGCACACCTTTATTCTGACTTCACACAAGTGCATTCTGTGACTTCACACACCTCCATTCTATGACTTCACACACCTCCATTCTGTGATTTCACACACAATCCATTCTATGACGTCACAAACCTCCATTCTTTGATTTCACACACCTCCATTCTATGACTTCACACACCTGCATTGTGACTTCATACAACTCCATTCTGTGAATTCACACACCTCCTTTCTGTGACTTCACACACCTCCATACTATGACTTCCACACACTTTCAATCTATGACTTCACAACCTCCATTCTATGACTTCACACACTTCCAATCTATGACTTCACAAACCTCCATTCTATGACTTCACAAACCTGCAATCTGACTTCACACACCTCCATTATCTGACTTCACACACCTCCATTCTATGACTTCACACACCTCCATTCTGCAATTTCACACGCTTCCAATGTTTGACTTCACAAACCTCTATTCCATGACTTCATACACCTCCATTCTATGACTTCACACACATCCATTCTTTGACCTCACACACCTCCATTTTGACTTCACACACCACCATTTTGTGACTTCACACACCAGCATTTGTGACTTTACACACCACAATTTTGACTTCACACACGTCCATTCTTTGACTTCACACACCTCCATTTTGACTTCACACACCTCCATTCTATGACTTCACACACTTTCATTCTTACTTCAGAAACATCCATTCTATGACTTCACAAACCTCCCTTCTGTGAATTCACACACCTCCATTCTGGGTTCACACACCTCCATTCTGTGACTTCACACACCTCCATTCTATGACTTCACACACCTCCATCTGTGACTTCACACACCTCCATTCTATGACTTCACACACCTCCATTCTATGACTTCACACACCTCCATTCTGACTCCACACACTTCCATTTTGACTTCAAAGACCTCATTTCTGTGACTTCACACACCTCCATTCTATGATTTCACACACCTCCATTCTATGACTTCACACACCTCCATTCTATGACTTCCCACACCTCCTTTCTGAGTTGACACACTTCCATTCTGTGACTTCACACACCTCCAATCTGACCTCACACTCTTCCATTCTATGACTTCACACACCTCCATTCTATGACTTCACACACCTCCATTCTTTGACTTCACACACCTCCATTCTATGAATTCACACACCTCCATTCTTTGACTTCACACACCTCCACTCTGTGATTTACACACCTCAACTCTGTGATTACACACACCTCCATTTTGTGATTTCACACACCTCCATTCTATGACTTCACACACCTCCATTCTATGACTTCACACATCTCTATTCTATGAATTCACACACCTCCATTGTGACTTCACACAACTCTATTCTGTGACTTCACACACATGCCTTCTGTGACTTCACACACCTCAATTCTATGACTTCACACCTCCATTCTATGACTTCACATCTCCATTCTATGACTTCACACACCAACATTTATGACGTCACACACCTCCATTCTGTGACTTCACACACCTCCATTCTGACATCACACACCTACATTCTATGACTTCACACACTTCCATTCTATGACTTCACACACCTCCATTCTGTGACTTCACTCACCTCCATTGTGAGTTCACACACCTCCATTCTGTGACTTCACATACCTTGATTCTCTGACTTCACACACCTCCATTCTACGATTTCCCACACCTCCATTCTGTGACTTCACATATCTCCATTCTATGATTTCACACACCTCCATTCTGTGACTTCACACACCTCCATTCTGAGTTCACACACCTCCATTCTGTGACTTCACACATCTCCAATATATGACTGCACACACCTCCATTTTGTGACTTTGCACACCTCCATTCTATGACTTCACACACCTCCATTCTATGACTTCATACACCTACATTGTGACTTCACACACACCTCCATTCTGTGACTTCACACACCTCCAATATATGACTTCACATACCTCCATTTTGTGACTTCACACACCTCCATTCTATGACTTCACACACCTCCATTCTATGACTTTACACACCTGCATTGTGACTTCACACACCTCCATTCTCTGACTTCACACACCTCCATTCTGAATTCACACATCTCCATTCTGACTTCACACACCTCAATTCTGTGACTTCACACACCTCCATTCTATGAATTCACATACCTCATTTCTGAGTTGACACACCTCCATTCTGTGACTTCACATACCTCCAATCTGACTTCACACACCTCCATTCTATGACTTCACACACCTCCGTTCTGTGACTTCAAAAACCACCATTCTATGACTTTACACATTTCCATTGTGACTTCACACACCTCCATTCTATGAGTTCACACAGCTCCATTCTGACTTCACACACCTCCATTCTATGACTTCGTACACCTCTATTCTGTCTTCACACCCCTCCATTCTGTGACTTCACATACCTCCATTCTTTGACTTCACACCCCTCCATTCTGTGACTTCACATACCTCCATTCTCTGACTTCACTCCCCTCCATTCTGTGCCTTCACACACCTCCACTCTGTGACTTTATACACATCCATTCTGTGACTTCACACACCTCCCTTCTGTGACTTCACACACCTCCATTCTATGAATTCCCACACCTCCATTCTAAGTCTTCACACACCTACATTCTATGACTTCACACACTTCCATTGCTTGACATCATACACCTCCATTTTTTGACTTCACACCCTCCGTTCCATGAATTCACACACCTCCATTCTATGACTTCGCACACCTTTATTCTGACTTCACACAAGTGCATTCTGTGACTTCACACACCTCCATTCTATGACTTCACACACGTCCATTCTGTGATTTCACACACAATCCATTCTATGACGTCACAAACCTCCATTCTTTGATTTCACACACCTCCATTCTATGACTTCACACACCTGCATTGTGACTTCATACAACTCCATTCTGTGAATTCACACACCTCCTTTCTGTGACTTCACACACCTCCATACTATCACTTCCATACACTTTCAATCTATGACTTCACAACCTCCATTCTATGACTTCACACACTTCCAATCTATGACTTCACAAACCTCCATTCTATGACTTCACAAACCTGCAATCTGACTTCACACACCTCCATTATCTGACTTCAGACACCTCCATTCTATGACTTCACACACCTCCATTCTGCAATTTCACACGCTTCCAATGTTTGACTTCACAAACCTCCATTCCATGACTTCATACACCTCCATTCTATGGCTTCACACACATCCATTCTTTGACCTCACACACCTCCATTTTGACTTCACACACCACCATTTTGTGACTTCACACACCAGCATTTGTGACTTTACACACCACAATTTTGACTTCACACACGTCCAGTCTTTGATTTCACACACCTCCATTTTGACTTCACACACCTCCATTCTATGACTTCAAACACCTTCATTCTTACTTCAGAAACATCCATTCTATGACTTCACAAACCTCCCTTCTGTGAATTCACACCCCTCCATTCTGGGTTCACACACCTCCATTCTGTGACTTCACACACCTCCATTCTATGACTTCACACACCTCCATCTGTGACTTCACACACCTCCATTCTATGACTTCACACTCCTCCATTCTATGAGTTCACACACCTCCATTCTGTGACTTCACACACCTCCATTCTATGACTTCACACACCTCCATTCTGACTCCACACACTTCCATTTTGACTTCAAAGACCTCATTTCTGTGACTTCACACACCTCCATTCTATGATTTCACACACCTCCATTCTATGACTTCACACACCTTCATTCTATGACTTCCCACACCTCCTTTCTGAGTTGACACACTTCCATTCTGTGACTTCACACACCTCCAATCTGACCTCACACTCCTCCATTCTATGACTTCACACACCTCCATTCTATGACTTCACACACCTCCATTCTTTGACTTCACACACCTCCATTCTATGAATTCACACACCTCCATTCTTTGACTTCACACACCTCCATTCTGTGACTTCCCACACCTCCATTCTGAGAATTCACACACCTCCACTCTGTGACTTTACACACCTCCACTCTGTGACTACACACACCTCCATTTTGTGATTTCACACACCTCCATTCTATGACTTCACACACCTCCATTCTATGACTTCACACATCTCTATTCTATGAATTCACACACCTCCATTGTGACTTCACACAACTGTATTCTGTGACTTCACAAACATGCCTTCTGTGACTTCACACACCTGAATTCTATGACTTCACACCTCCATTCTATGACTTCACATCTCCATTCTATGACTTCACACACCAACATTTATGACGTCACACACCTCCATTCTGTGACTTCACACACCTCCATTCTGACATCACACACCTACATTCTATGACTTCACACACTTCCATTCTATGACTTCACACACCTCCATTCTGTGACTTCACTCACCTCCATTGTGAGTTCACACACCTCCATTCTGTGACTTCACACACCTTGATTCTCTGACTTCACACACCTCCATTCTACGATTTCCCACACCTCCATTCTGTGACTTCACACATCTCCATTCTATGATTTCACACACCTCCATTCTGTGACTTCACACACCTCCATTCTGAGTTCACACACCTCCATTCTGTGACTTCACACACCTCCAATATATGACTGCACACACCTCCATTTTGTGACTTTGCACACCTCCATTCTATGACTTCACACACCTCCATTCTATGACTTCACACAACTACATTTTGACTTCACACACACCTCCATTCTGTGACTTCACACACCACCAATATATGACTTCACACACCTCCATTTTGTGACTTCACACACCTCCATTCTATGACTACACACACCTCCATTCTATGACTTTACACACCTGCATTGTGACTTCACACACCTCCATTCTCTGACTTCACACACCTCCATTCAGAATTCACACATCTCCATTCTGACTTCACACACCTCAATTCTGTGACTTCACACACCTCCATTCTATGAATTCACATACCTCATTTCTGAGTTGACACACCTCCATTCTGTGACTTCACATACCTCCAATCTGACTTCACACACCTCCATTGTGTGACTTCAAAAACCACCATTCTATGACTTCACACATTTCCATTGTGACTTCACACACCTCCATTCTATGAGTTCACACAGCTCCATTCTGACTTCACACACCTCCATTCTATGACTTCGTACACCTCTATTCTGACTTCACACCCCTCCATTCTGTGACTTCACATACCTCCATTCTTTGACTTCAGACCCCTCCATTCTGTGACTTCACATACCTCCATTCTTTGACTTCACTCCCCTCCATTCTGTGCCTTCACACACCTCCACTCTGTGACTTTATACACATCCATTCTGTGACTTCACACACCTCCCTTCTGTGACTTCACACACCTCCATTCTATGACTTCCCACACCTCCATTCTAAGTCTTCACACACCTCCATTCTATGACTTCACACACTTCCATTGTTTGACATCATACACCTCCATTTTTTGACTTCACACACCTCCATTCCATGAATTCACACACCTCCATTCTATGAGTTCACACACCTCCATTCTATGAGTTCACACACCTTCATTCTTACTTCAGCAACATCCATTCTATGACTTCAGACACCTCCATTCTATGACTTCACACACCTTCATTCTTACTTCAGCAACATCCATTTTATGACTTCACACACCTCCATTCTATGACTTCACAAACCTCCATTCTGTGACTTCACACACCTCCATTCTGGGTTCACACACCTCCATTCTGTGACTTCATACACCTCGATTCTGACTTCACACACCTCCATTCTATGACTTCACACACTTCCATTCTATGACTTCACACACCTCCATAATGTGACTTCACATACCTCCACTCTGAGTTCACACACCTCCATTCTGTGTATTCACACACCTCCATTCTGTGACTTCACACACCTACTTCTATGACTTCACACACCTCCATTCTGTGACTTCACACACCTCAAATCTGAGTTCACACACCTCCATACTGTGACTTCACAAACCTCTATTCTGTGACTTCACACACCTCCATTCTATGACTTCACACACCTCCATTCTATGCCTTCACACACGTCCATTCTGTGACTTCGCACACCTCCATTCTATGACATCACACACCTCCATTCTGTGACTTCACACACCTCCATTCTATGACTTCACACACCTCCAATCTATGACTTCAGAAACCTACATTGTTACTTCACACACCTCCATTCTATGAGTTCACACACCTGCATTGTGACTTCACACACCTCCATTATCTGACTTCACACACCTCCATTCTGACTTCACACACCTCCATTCTGACTGTACACACCTCCATTCTATGACATCACACACCTCCATTCTATGACTTTACACACCTCCTTTCTGAGTTCACACACATCCATTCTGTGACTTCACACACCTCCATTGTGACTTCGTATACCTCCATTTTCTGAGTTCACACACCTCCATTCTGACTTCACACAGCTCCATTCTCACTTCACACTCCTCCATTCTATGACTTCGCACACCTCTGTTCTGACTTCACACACCTGCATTCTGTGACTTCACACACCTCCATTCTATAACTTCACAAACCTCCATTCTGTGACTTCACACACCTCCACTCTGTGACTTTACACACCTCCATTCTGTGACTTCACACACCTCCATTCTGTGATTTCACACACAATCCATTCTATGACTTCACAAACCTCCCTTCTGTGAATTCACACACCTCAATTCTGTGACTTCACACACCTCCATTCTATGACTTCACACACCTACATTGTGACTTCACACACACCTCCATTCTGTGACTTCACACTCCTCCAATATATGACTTCACACACCTACATTTTGTGACTTCACACACCTCCATTCTATGACTTCACACACCTCCATTCTATGACTTTACACACCTGCATTGTGACTTCACACACCTCCATTCTCTGAGTTCACACACCTCCATTCTGAATTCACACATCTCCATTCTGACTTCACACACCTCAATTCTGTGACTTCACACACCTCCATTCTATGAATTCACATACCTCCTTTCTCAGTTGGCACACCTCCATTCTGTGACTTCACATACCTCCAATCTGACTTCACACACCTCCATTCTATGACTTCACACACCTTCATTCTGTGACTTCAAAAACCACCATTCTATGACTTCACACATCTCCATTGTGACTTCACACAACTCCATTCTATGAGTTCACACAGCTCCATTCTGACTTCACACACCTCCATTCTATGACTTCGTACACCTCTATTCTGACTTCACACCCCTCCATTCTGTGACTTCACATACCTCCATTCTTTGAGTTCAGACCCCTCCATTCTGTGACTTCACATACCTCCATTCTTTGACTTCACTCCCCTCCATTCTGTGCCTTCACACACGTCCACTCTGTGACTTCACACACCTCCATTCTATGACTTCACACACCTCCATTCTTTGACTTCACACACCTCCATTCTATGAATTCACACACCTCCATTCTTTGACTTCACACACCTCCACTCTGTGATTTACACACCTCAACTCTGTGACTACACACACCTCCATTTTGTGATTTCACACACCTCCATTCTATGACTTCACACACCTCCATTCTATGACTTCACACATCTCTATTCTATGAATTCACACACCTCCATTGTGACTTCACACAACTCTATTCTGTGACTTCACACACATGCCTTCTGTGACTTCACACACCTCAATTCTATGACTTCACACCTCCATTCTATGACTTCACATCTCCATTCTATGACTTCACACACCAACATTTATGACGTCACACACCTCCATTCTGTGACTTCACACACCTCCATTCTGACATCACACACCTACATTCTATGACTTCACACACTTCCATTCTATGACTTCACACACCTCCATTCTGTGACTTCACTCACCTCCATTGTGAGTTCACACACCTCCATTCTGTGACTTCACACACCTTGATTCTCTGACTTCACACACCTCCATTCTACGATTTCCCACACCTCCATTCTGTGACTTCACATATCTCCATTCTATGATTTCACACACCTCCATTCTGTGACTTCACACACCTCCATTCTGAGTTCACACACCTCCATTCTGTGACTTCACACATCTCCAATATATGACTGCACACACCTCCATTTTGTGACTTTGCACACCTCCATTCTATGACTTCACACACCTCCATTCTAAGACTTCATACACCTACATTGTGACTTCACACACACCTCCATTCTGTGACTTCACACACCTCCAATATATGACTTCACATACCTCCATTTTGTGACTTCACACACCTCCATTCTATGACTTCACACACCTCCATTCTATGACTTTACACACCTGCATTGTGACTTCACACACCTCCATTCTCTGACTTCACACACCTCCATTCTGAATTCACACATCTCCATTCTGACTTCACACACCTCAATTCTGTGACTTCACACACCTCCATTCTATGAATTCACATACCTCATTTCTGAGTTGACACACCTCCATTCTGTGACTTCACATACCTCCAATCTGACTTCACACACCTCCATTCTATGACTTCACACACCTCCGTTCTGTGACTTCAAAAACCACCATTCTATGACTTTACACATTTCCATTGTGACTTCACACACCTCCATTCTATGAGTTCACACAGCTCCATTCTGACTTCACACACCTCCATTCTATGACTTCGTACACCTCTATTCTGTCTTCACACCCCTCCATTCTGTGACTTCACATACCTCCATTCTTTGACTTCAGACCCCTCCATTCTGTGACTTCACATACCTCCATTCTCTGACTTCACTCCCCTCCATTCTGTGCCTTCACACACCTCCACTCTGTGACTTTATACACATCCATTCTGTGACTTCACACACCTCCCTTCTGTGACTTCACACACCTCCATTCTATGAATTCCCACACCTCCATTCTAAGTCTTCACACACCTACATTCTATGACTTCACACACTTCCATTGCTTGACATCATACACCTCCATTTTTTGACTTCACACCCTCCGTTCCATGAATTCACACACCTCCATTCTATGACTTCGCACACCTTTATTCTGACTTCACACAAGTGCATTCTGTGACTTCACACACCTCCATTCTATGACTTCACACACGTCCATTCTGTGATTTCACACACAATCCATTCTATGACGTCACAAACCTCCATTCTTTGATTTCACACACCTCCATTCTATGACTTCACACACCTGCATTGTGACTTCATACAACTCCATTCTGTGAATTCACACACCTCCTTTCTGTGACTTCACACACCTCCATACTATCACTTCCATACACTTTCAATCTATGACTTCACAACCTCCATTCTATGACTTCACACACTTCCAATCTATGACTTCACAAACCTCCATTCTATGACTTCACAAACCTGCAATCTGACTTCACACACCTCCATTATCTGACTTCACACACCTCCATTCTATGACTTCACACACCTCCATTCTGCAATTTCACACGCTTCCAATGTTTGACTTCACAAACCTCCATTCCATGACTTCATACACCTCCATTCTATGACTTCACACACATCCATTCTTTGACCTCACACACCTCCATTTTGACTTCACACACCACCATTTTGTGACTTCACACACCAGCATTTGTGACTTTACACACCACAATTTTGACTTCACACACGTCCAGTCTTTGATTTCACACACCTCCATTTTGACTTCACACACCTCCATTCTATGACTTCACACACCTTCATTCTTACTTCAGAAACATCCATTCTATGACTTCACAAACCTCCCTTCTGTGAATTCACACCCCTCCATTCTGGGTTCACACACCTCCATTCTGTGACTTCACACACCTCCATTCTATGACTTCACACACCTCCATCTGTGACTTCACACACCTCCATTCTATGACTTCACACTCCTCCATTCTATGAGTTCACACACCTCCATTCTGTGACTTCACACACCTCCATTCTATGACTTCACACACCTCCATTCTGACTCCACACACTTCCATTTTGACTTCAAAGACCTCATTTCTGTGACTTCACACACCTCCATTCTATGATTTCACACACCTCCATTCTATGACTTCACACACCTCCATTCTATGACTTCCCACACCTCCTTTCTGAGTTGACACACTTCCATTCTGTGACTTCACAACCTCCAATCTGACCTCACACTCCTCCATTCTATGACTTCACACACCTCCATTCTATGACTTCACACACCTCCATTCTTTGACTTCACACACCTCCATTCTATGAATTCACACACCTCCATTCTTTGACTTCACACACCTCCATTCTGTGACTTCCCACACCTCCATTCTGAGAATTCACACACCTCCACTCTGTGACTTTACACACCTCCACTCTGTGACTACACACACCTCCATTTTGTGATTTCACACACCTCCATTCTATGACTTCACACACCTCCATTCTATGACTTCACACATCTCTATTCTATGAATTCACACACCTCCATTGTGACTTCACACAACTGTATTCTGTGACTTCACAAACATGCCTTCTGTGACTTCACACACCTGAATTCTATGACTTCACACCTCCATTCTATGACTTCACATCTCCATTCTATGACTTCACACACCAACATTTATGACGTCACACACCTCCATTCTGTGACTTCACACACCTCCATTCTGACATCACACACCTACATTCTATGACTTCACACACTTCCATTCTATGACTTCACACACCTCCATTCTGTGACTTCACTCACCTCCATTGTGAGTTCACACACCTCCATTCTGTGACTTCACACACCTTGATTCTCTGACTTCACACACCTCCATTCTACGATTTCCCACACCTCCATTCTGTGACTTCACACATCTCCATTCTATGATTTCACACACCTCCATTCTGTGACTTCACACACCTCGTTTTCTGAGTTCACACACCTCCATTCTGTGACTTCACACACCTCCAATATATGACTGCACACCTCCATTTTGTGACTTTGCACACCTCCATTCTATGACTTCACACACCTCCATTCTATGACTTCACACAACTACATTTTGACTTCACACACACCTCCATTCTGTGACTTCACACACCACCAATATATGACTTCACACACCTCCATTTTGTGACTTCACACACCTCCATTCTATGACTACACACACCTCCATTCTATGACTTTACACACCTGCATTGTGACTTCACACACCTCCATTCTCTGACTTCACACACCTCCATTCAGAATTCACACATCTCCATTCTGACTTCACACACCTCAATTCTGTGACTTCACACACCTCCATTCTATGAATTCACATACCTCATTTCTGAGTTGACACACCTCCATTCTGTGACTTCACATACCTCCAATCTGACTTCACACACCTCCATTGTGTGACTTCAAAAACCACCATTCTATGACTTCACACATTTCCATTGTGACTTCACACACCTCCATTCTATGAGTTCACACAGCTCCATTCTGACTTCACACACCTCCATTCTATGACTTCGTACACCTCTATTCTGACTTCACACCCCTCCATTCTGTGACTTCACATACCTCCATTCTTTGACTTCAGACCCCTCCATTCTGTGACTTCACATACCTCCATTCTTTGACTTCACTCCCCTCCATTCTGTGCCTTCACACACCTCCACTCTGTGACTTTATACACATCCATTCTGTGACTTCACACACCTCCCTTCTGTGACTTCACACACCTCCATTCTATGACTTCCCACACCTCCATTCTAAGTCTTCACACACCTCCATTCTATGACTTCACACACTTCCATTGTTTGACATCATACACCTCCATTTTTTGACTTCACACACCTCCATTCCATGAATTCACACACCTCCATTCTATGAGTTCACACACCTCCATTCTATGAGTTCACACACCTTCATTCTTACTTCAGCAACATCCATTCTATGACTTCAGACACCTCCATTCTATGACTTCACACACCTTCATTCTTACTTCAGCAACATCCATTTTATGACTTCACACACCTCCATTCTATGACTTCACAAACCTCCATTCTGTGACTTCACACACCTCCATTCTGGGTTCACACACCTCCATTCTGTGACTTCATACACCTCGATTCTGACTTCACACACCTCCATTCTATGACTTCACACACTTCCATTCTATGACTTCACACACCTCCATAATGTGACTTCACATACCTCCACTCTGAGTTCACACACCTCCATTCTGTGTATTCACACACCTCCATTCTGTGACTTCACACACCTACTTCTATGACTTCACACACCTCCATTCTGTGACTTCACACACCTCAAATCTGAGTTCACACACCTCCATACTGTGACTTCACAAACCTCTATTCTGTGACTTCACACACCTCCATTCTATGACTTCACACACCTCCATTCTATGCCTTCACACACGTCCATTCTGTGACTTCGCACACCTCCATTCTATGACATCACACACCTCCATTCTGTGACTTCACACACCTCCATTCTATGACTTCACACACCTCCAATCTATGACTTCAGAAACCTACATTGTTACTTCACACACCTCCATTCTATGAGTTCACACACCTGCATTGTGACTTCACACACCTCCATTATCTGACTTCACACACCTCCATTCTGACTTCACACACCTCCATTCTGACTGTACACACCTCCATTCTATGACATCACACACCTCCATTCTATGACTTTACACACCTCCTTTCTGAGTTCACACACATCCATTCTGTGACTTCACACACCTCCATTGTGACTTCGTATACCTCCATTTTCTGAGTTCACACACCTCCATTCTGACTTCACACAGCTCCATTCTCACTTCACACTCCTCCATTCTATGACTTCGCACACCTCTGTTCTGACTTCACACACCTGCATTCTGTGACTTCACACACCTCCATTCTATAACTTCACAAACCTCCATTCTGTGACTTCACACACCTCCACTCTGTGACTTTACACACCTCCATTCTGTGACTTCACACACCTCCATTCTGTGATTTCACACACAATCCATTCTATGACTTCACAAACCTCCCTTCTGTGAATTCACACACCTCAATTCTGTGACTTCACACACCTCCATTCTATGACTTCACACACCTACATTGTGACTTCACACACACCTCCATTCTGTGACTTCACACTCCTCCAATATATGACTTCACACACCTACATTTTGTGACTTCACACACCTCCATTCTATGACTTCACACACCTCCATTCTATGACTTTACACACCTGCATTGTGACTTCACACACCTCCATTCTCTGAGTTCACACACCTCCATTCTGAATTCACACATCTCCATTCTGACTTCACACACCTCAATTCTGTGACTTCACACACCTCCATTCTATGAATTCACATACCTCCTTTCTCAGTTGGCACACCTCCATTCTGTGACTTCACATACCTCCAATCTGACTTCACACACCTCCATTCTATGACTTCACACACCTTCATTCTGTGACTTCAAAAACCACCATTCTATGACTTCACACATCTCCATTGTGACTTCACACAACTCCATTCTATGAGTTCACACAGCTCCATTCTGACTTCACACACCTCCATTCTATGACTTCGTACACCTCTATTCTGACTTCACACCCCTCCATTCTGTGACTTCACATACCTCCATTCTTTGAGTTCAGACCCCTCCATTCTGTGACTTCACATACCTCCATTCTTTGACTTCACTCCCCTCCATTCTGTGCCTTCACACACGTCCACTCTGTGACTTTACACACCTCCATTCTGTGACTTCACATACCTCCACTCTGAGTTCACACACCTCCATTCTGTGTATTCACACACCTCCATTCTGTGACTTCATACACCTCCATTCTATGACTTCACACACCTCCATTCTATGCCTTCACACACCTCCATTCTGTGACTTCGCACACCTCCATTCTATGACATCACACACCTCTATTCTGTGACTTCACACACCTCCATTCTATGACTTCACACACCTCCAATCTATGACTTCAGAAACCTACATTGTTACTTCACACACCTCCATTCTATGAGTTCACACACCTGCATTGTGACTTCACACCTCCATTATCTGACTTCATACACCTCCATTCTGACTTCACACACCTCCATTCTGACTTCACACACCTCCATTCTATGACATCACACACATCCATTCTATGACTTTACACACCTCCTTTCTGAGTTCACACACATCCATTCTGTGACTTCACACACCTCCATTGTGACTTCATATACCTCCATTCTCTGAGTTCACACACCTCCATTCTGACTTCACACACTTCAATTCTATGACTTCACACAGCTCCATTCTCACTTCACACTCCTCCATTCTATGACTTCGCACACCTCTGTTCTGACTTCACACACCTGCATTCTGTGACTTCACACACCTCCATTCTATGACTTCACACACCTCCATTCTGTGACTTCACACACCTCCACTCTGTGACTTTACACACCTCCATTCTGTGACTTCACACACCTCCATTCTGTGATTTCACACACAATCCATTCTATGAGTTCACAAACCTCCCTTCTGTGAATTCACACA
This sequence comes from Megascapheus bottae, assembly GCA_024803745.1. NCBI lineage: Eukaryota > Metazoa > Chordata > Mammalia > Rodentia > Geomyidae > Megascapheus > Megascapheus bottae. The sequence goes on along the minus strand of JANJXV010001168.1, from coordinate 31,817 downwards.
GCTCCATTCTGTGACTTCACACACCTCCATTCTGTGACTTCACACACCTCCATTCTATGACTTCACATACCTCCATCTGTGACTTCACACACCTCCAATCTATGACTTCACACTCCTCCATTCTATGAGTTCACACACCTCCTTTTTGTGACTTCACACACCTCCATTCTATGACTTCACACACCTCCATTCTATGACTTCACACACCTCCATTCTCTGACTTCAAAAACCAACATTCTATGACTTCAAACACCTCCATTCTATGACTTCACACACCTCCATTCTGAGACTTCACACACCTCCGTTCTGTGACTTTACACACCTCCACTCTGTGACTACATACACTTCCATTCTGTGATTTCACACACCTCCATTCTTTGACTTCACACACCTCCATTCTATGAATTCACACACCTCCATTATCACTTCACACAACTCTATTCTGTGACTTCACACACCTGCCTTCTGTGACTTCACACACCTCCATTCTATGACTTCACACCTCCATTCTATGGCTTCACACCTCCATTCTATGACTTCACACACCTTGATTCTCTGACTTCACATACCTCCATTCTACGATTTCACACACCTCCATTCTGTGACTTCACACATCTAAATTCTATGATTTCACACACCTCCATTCTGAGTTCACACACCTCCATTCTGTGACTTCACAATCCTCCATTATATGACTTCACACATCTCCATTTTGTGACTTCACACACCTCCATTCTATCACTTCACACACCTCCATTCTATCACTTCACACACCTGCATTGTGACTTCACACACCTACGTTCTATCAGTTCACACACCTACATTGTGACTTTACAAACCTCCATTCTCTGAATTCACACACCTCCATTCTGAATTCACACACCTCCATTCTGACTTCACACACCTCAATTCTGTGACTTCACACACATCCATTCTATGACTTCACATACCTCATTTCTGAGTTGACACACCTCCATTCTGTGACTTCACATACCTCCAATCTGACTTCACACACCTCCATTTATGACTTCACACACCTCCATTCTGTGACTTCAAAAACCACCATTCTATGACTTCGCACATCTCCAGTGTGACTTCACACACCTCCATTCTGTGAGTTCACACAGCTCCATTCTGACTTCACACACCTCCATTCTATGACTTCGCAAACCTCTATTCTGACTTCACACCTCTCCATTCTGTGACTTCACATACCTCCATTCTTTGACTTCACACCCCTCCACTCTGTGCCTTCACACACCTTAAATCTGAGTTCACACACCTCCATACTGTGACTTCACACACCTCCATTCTGTGACTTCACTCACCTCCATTCTATGACTTCACACACCTCCATTCTATGACTTCACACACCTCCATTTTATGCCTTCACACACCTCCATTCTGTGTCTTCACACAACTCCATTCTATGACATCACACGCCTCCATTCTGTGACTTCACACACCTCCATTCTATGACTTCACACACCTCCATTCTATGACTTCAGAAACCTACATTGTTACTTCACACACCTCCATTCTGTGACTTCACACACCTCCATTTTTTGCCTTCACACACCTCCATTTTGACTACACACACCTCCATTCTATGTCTTCACACACCTTCATTCTTACTGCAGAAATCTCCATTCTATGACTTCACAAACCTCCCTTCTGTGAATTCACACACCTTCATTCTGTTACTTCACACACCTCCATTCTATGACTTCACACACCTCCATTCTATGACTTCACACACCTCCATTCTGCCTTCACAGACTTCCATTTGACTTCAAACACCTCATTTCTGTGACTTCACACACCTCCATTCTATGATTTCCCACACCTCCATTCTATGACTTCACACAACTGTATTCTGTGACTTCACACACCTGCCTTCTGTGACTTCACACACCTCCATTCTATGACTTCACACACAACTCCATTCTGTGACTTCACACACCTCCACTCTGTGACTTTACACACCTCTATTCTGTGATTCCCACACCTCCATTCTATGATTTCACACACAATCCATTCTATGACTTAACAAACCTCCATTCTTTGATTTCACACAACTCCATTCTATGACTTCACACTCCTCCATTGTGACTTCACACAACTCCATTCTGTGACTTCACACACCTCCTTTCTGTGACTTCACACACCTCCATTCTATGACTTCACACACCTGCATTCTATGACTTCACACACCTCCATTCTGTAACTTTACACACTTCCAATATTTGACTTCACAAACCTCCATTCCATGACTTCATACACCTCCATTCTGTGACTTCACACACCTCCATTCTGTGACTTCACACACCTCCATTTTGACTTCACACACCTCCATTCTTTGACTTCACACACCTCCATTTTGACTTCACACACTTCCATTCTGTGAATTCACACACCTCCATTCTGTGACTTCACACACCTCCATTGTTTGACTACACACAACTCCATTCTTTGACTTCACACACCTCCATTCCATGACATCACACACCTCCATTCTATGAGCTCACATACCTCCATTTTATGAGTTCACACACCTCAATTTTGACTTCACACACCTCCATTCAATGACTTCACACACGTTCATTCTTACTTCAGAAACATCCATTCTATGACTTCACACTCCTCCATTCTGTGACTTCACACACCTCCATTCTCTGACTTCACACACCTTCATTCTGTGACTTCACACACCTCCACTCTGTGACTTTACACACCTCCATTCTGTGTCTTCACACACCTCCATCCTGTGAATTCACACACCTCCATTCTATGACTTCACACACCTCCATTCTATGACTTCACACACCTCCATTCTATGACTTCACACACTTCTATTCTGTGACTAGACACACCTCCATTGTATGACTTCACACACCTCCATTCTATGACTTCACACATCTGCATTCTGACTTCACACACCTCCATTCTATGACTTCACACCTCCATTCTCTCACTTCACACATCTCCATTCTGACTTCACACACATCCAATCTATGACTTCACACATCTCCCTTCTATGACTTCACACACCTCCATTCTGTAACTTCACACAATTCCAATGTTTGACTTCAGAAACCTCCATTCCATGACTTCATACACATCCATTCTATGACCTCACACAACTCCTTTCTTTGATTTCACAAAATTCCATTTTGATTTCACACACCTCCACTCTGTGACTTCACACACCTCCATTTGTGACTTCACACATCACAATTTTGACTTCACACACCTCCATTCTGTGACTTCACACACCTCCATTCTGAGTTAACACACCTCCATTTGTGACTTCACACACCTCCATTCTGACTTCACACACCTCCATTCTATGACTTCACACACTTCCATTCTATGACTTCACACACCTCCATTCTGTGACATCACACCCCTCCACTCTGAGTTTACACACCTCCATTCTGTGTCTTCACACACCTCCATTCTGTGACTTCACACACCTCGTTATATGACTTCACACACCTCCATTCTGTGACCTCACACACCTCAAATCTGAGTTCACACGCCTCCATAGTGTGACTTCACACACCTCCATTCTGTGACTTGACATACCTCCATTCTATGACTTCACACACCTCCATTCTATGACTTCACACACCTCAATTCTATGCCTTTACAAACCTCCATTCTGTGACTTCACACACCTCCATTCTGTGACATCACACACCTCCATTCTGTGACTTCACACACCTCCATTCTATGACTTCACACACCTCCATTCTATGACTTCAGAAACCTACATTGTGACTTCACACACCTCCATTCTATGAGTTCACACACCTGCATTGTGACTTCACACACCTCCATTCTCTGACTTCACACACCTCCATTCTGTGACTTGACATACCTCCATTCTTTGACTTCACACACCTCCATTCTACGATTTCTCACACCTCCATTCTGACATCACACACCTACATTCTATGACTTCACACACTTCCATTCTATGACTTCACACACCTCCATTCTGTGACTTCACTCACCTCCATTGTGAGTTCACACACCTCCATTCTGTGACTTCACACACCTCCATTCTGTGACTTCACACACCTCCATTCTGAGTTTACACACCTCCATTCTATGACTTCACCCACTTCCATTCTGTGACTTCAAAAACCACCATTCTATGACTTCACACATTTCCATTGTGACTTCACACACCTCCATTCTATGAGTTCACACAGCTCCATTCTGACTTCACACACCTCCATTCTATGACTTCGTACACCTCTATTCTGACTTCACACCCCTCCATTCTGTGACTTCACATACCTCCATTCTTTGACTTCAGACCCCTCCATTCTGTGACTTCACATACCTCCATTCTTTGACTTCACTCCCCTCCATTCTGTGCCTTCACACACCTCCACTCTGTGACTTTATACACATCCATTCTGTGACTTCACACACCTCCCTTCTGTGACTTCACACACCTCCATTCTATGACTTCCCACACCTCCATTCTAAGTCTTCACACACCTCCATTCTATGACTTCACACACCTCCATTCTATGCCTTCACACACCTCCATTCTGTGACTTCGCACACCTCCATTCTATGACATCACACACCTCTATTCTGTGACTTCACACACCTCCATTCTATGACTTCACACACCTCCAATCTATGACTTCAGAAACCTACATTGTTACTTCACACACCTCCATTCTATGAGTTCACACACCTGCATTGTGACTTCACACCTCCATTATCTGACTTCATACACCTCCATTCTGACTTCACACACCTCCATTCTGACTTCACACACCTCCATTCTATGACATCACACACATCCATTCTATGACTTTACACACCTCCTTTCTGAGTTCACACACATCCATTCTGTGACTTCACACACCTCCATTGTGACTTCATATACCTCCATTCTCTGAGTTCACACACCTCCATTCTGACTTCACACACTTCAATTCTATGACTTCACACAGCTCCATTCTCACTTCACACTCCTCCATTCTATGACTTCGCACACCTCTGTTCTGACTTCACACACCTGCATTCTGTGACTTCACACACCTCCATTCTATGACTTCACACACCTCCATTCTGTGACTTCACACACCTCCACTCTGTGACTTTACACACCTCCATTCTGTGACTTCACACACCTCCATTCTGTGATTTCACACACAATCCATTCTATGAGTTCACAAACCTCCCTTCTGTGAATTCACACAGCTCCATTCTGTGACTTCACACACCTCCATTCTGTGACTTCACACACCTCCATTCTATGACTTCACATACCTCCATCTGTGACTTCACACACCTCCAATCTATGACTTCACACTCCTCCATTCTATGAGTTCACACACCTCCTTTTTGTGACTTCACACACCTCCATTCTATGACTTCACACACCTCCATTCTATGACTTCACACACCTCCATTCTCTGACTTCAAAAACCAACATTCTATGACTTCAAACACCTCCATTCTATGACTTCACACACCTCCATTCTGAGACTTCACACACCTCCGTTCTGTGACTTTACACACCTCCACTCTGTGACTACATACACTTCCATTCTGTGATTTCACACACCTCCATTCTTTGACTTCACACACCTCCATTCTATGAATTCACACACCTCCATTATCACTTCACACAACTCTATTCTGTGACTTCACACACCTGCCTTCTGTGACTTCACACACCTCCATTCTATGACTTCACACCTCCATTCTATGGCTTCACACCTCCATTCTATGACTTCACACACCTTGATTCTCTGACTTCACATACCTCCATTCTACGATTTCACACACCTCCATTCTGTGACTTCACACATCTAAATTCTATGATTTCACACACCTCCATTCTGAGTTCACACACCTCCATTCTGTGACTTCACAATCCTCCATTATATGACTTCACACATCTCCATTTTGTGACTTCACACACCTCCATTCTATCACTTCACACACCTCCATTCTATCACTTCACACACCTGCATTGTGACTTCACACACCTACGTTCTATCAGTTCACACACCTACATTGTGACTTTACAAACCTCCATTCTCTGAATTCACACACCTCCATTCTGAATTCACACACCTCCATTCTGACTTCACACACCTCAATTCTGTGACTTCACACACATCCATTCTATGACTTCACATACCTCATTTCTGAGTTGACACACCTCCATTCTGTGACTTCACATACCTCCAATCTGACTTCACACACCTCCATTTATGACTTCACACACCTCCATTCTGTGACTTCAAAAACCACCATTCTATGACTTCGCACATCTCCAGTGTGACTTCACACACCTCCATTCTGTGAGTTCACACAGCTCCATTCTGACTTCACACACCTCCATTCTATGACTTCGCAAACCTCTATTCTGACTTCACACCTCTCCATTCTGTGACTTCACATACCTCCATTCTTTGACTTCACACCCCTCCACTCTGTGCCTTCACACACCTTAAATCTGAGTTCACACACCTCCATACTGTGACTTCACACACCTCCATTCTGTGACTTCACTCACCTCCATTCTATGACTTCACACACCTCCATTCTATGACTTCACACACCTCCATTTTATGCCTTCACACACCTCCATTCTGTGTCTTCACACAACTCCATTCTATGACATCACACGCCTCCATTCTGTGACTTCACACACCTCCATTCTATGACTTCACACACCTCCATTCTATGACTTCAGAAACCTACATTGTTACTTCACACACCTCCATTCTGTGACTTCACACACCTCCATTTTTTGCCTTCACACACCTCCATTTTGACTACACACACCTCCATTCTATGTCTTCACACACCTTCATTCTTACTGCAGAAATCTCCATTCTATGACTTCACAAACCTCCCTTCTGTGAATTCACACACCTTCATTCTGTTACTTCACACACCTCCATTCTATGACTTCACACACCTCCATTCTATGACTTCACACACCTCCATTCTGCCTTCACAGACTTCCATTTGACTTCAAACACCTCATTTCTGTGACTTCACACACCTCCATTCTATGATTTCCCACACCTCCATTCTATGACTTCAAACACCTCCATTCTATGACTTCACACACCTCCTTTCTGAGTTGACACACCTCCATTCTGTGATTTCACACACCTCCAATTTGACTTCACACAACCCCATTCTATGACTTCACACAGCCTCATTGTGAATTCACACACTCCATTCTATGAGTTCACACACCTCCATTCTGACTTCACACACCTCCATTCTGTGACTTCACACACCTCCTTTCTGTGACTTCACACACCTCCATACCATGACTTCCAAACACCTTCAATCTATGACTTCACACACCTCCATTCTATGACTTCACACACTTCCAGTCTATGACTTCACACACCTCCATTCTATGAATTCACACACCTCCATTCTATGGCTTCACAAACCTGCATTCTGACTTCACACACCTCCATTCCATGACTTCACACAACTGTATTCTGTGACTTCACACACCTGCCTTCTGTGACTTCACACACCTCCATTCTATGACTTCACACACAACTCCATTCTGTGACTTCACACACCTCCACTCTGTGACTTTACACACCTCTATTCTGTGATTCCCACACCTCCATTCTATGATTTCACACACAATCCATTCTATGACTTAACAAACCTCCATTCTTTGATTTCACACAACTCCATTCTATGACTTCACACTCCTCCATTGTGACTTCACACAACTCCATTCTGTGACTTCACACACCTCCTTTCTGTGACTTCACACACCTCCATTCTATGACTTCACACACCTGCATTCTATGACTTCACACACCTCCATTCTGTAACTTTACACACTTCCAATATTTGACTTCACAAACCTCCATTCCATGACTTCATACACCTCCATTCTGTGACTTCACACACCTCCATTCTGTGACTTCACACACCTCCATTTTGACTTCACACACCTCCATTCTTTGACTTCACACACCTCCATTTTGACTTCACACACTTCCATTCTGTGAATTCACACACCTCCATTCTGTGACTTCACACACCTCCATTGTTTGACTACACACAACTCCATTCTTTGACTTCACACACCTCCATTCCATGACATCACACACCTCCATTCTATGAGCTCACATACCTCCATTTTATGAGTTCACACACCTCAATTTTGACTTCACACACCTCCATTCAATGACTTCACACACGTTCATTCTTACTTCAGAAACATCCATTCTATGACTTCACACTCCTCCATTCTGTGACTTCACACACCTCCATTCTCTGACTTCACACACCTTCATTCTGTGACTTCACACACCTCCACTCTGTGACTTTACACACCTCCATTCTGTGTCTTCACACACCTCCATCCTGTGAATTCACACACCTCCATTCTATGACTTCACACACCTCCATTCTATGACTTCACACACCTCCATTCTATGACTTCACACACTTCTATTCTGTGACTAGACACACCTCCATTGTATGACTTCACACACCTCCATTCTATGACTTCACACATCTGCATTCTGACTTCACACACCTCCATTCTATGACTTCACACCTCCATTCTCTCACTTCACACATCTCCATTCTGACTTCACACACATCCAATCTATGACTTCACACATCTCCCTTCTATGACTTCACACACCTCCATTCTGTAACTTCACACAATTCCAATGTTTGACTTCAGAAACCTCCATTCCATGACTTCATACACATCCATTCTATGACCTCACACAACTCCTTTCTTTGATTTCACAAAATTCCATTTTGATTTCACACACCTCCACTCTGTGACTTCACACACCTCCATTTGTGACTTCACACATCACAATTTTGACTTCACACACCTCCATTCTGTGACTTCACACACCTCCATTCTGAGTTAACACACCTCCATTTGTGACTTCACACACCTCCATTCTGACTTCACACACCTCCATTCTATGACTTCACACACTTCCATTCTATGACTTCACACACCTCCATTCTGTGACATCACACCCCTCCACTCTGAGTTTACACACCTCCATTCTGTGTCTTCACACACCTCCATTCTGTGACTTCACACACCTCGTTATATGACTTCACACACCTCCATTCTGTGACCTCACACACCTCAAATCTGAGTTCACACGCCTCCATAGTGTGACTTCACACACCTCCATTCTGTGACTTGACATACCTCCATTCTATGACTTCACACACCTCCATTCTATGACTTCACACACCTCAATTCTATGCCTTTACAAACCTCCATTCTGTGACTTCACACACCTCCATTCTGTGACATCACACACCTCCATTCTGTGACTTCACACACCTCCATTCTATGACTTCACACACCTCCATTCTATGACTTCAGAAACCTACATTGTGACTTCACACACCTCCATTCTATGAGTTCACACACCTGCATTGTGACTTCACACACCTCCATTCTCTGACTTCACACACCTCCATTCTGTGACTTGACATACCTCCATTCTTTGACTTCACACACCTCCATTCTACGATTTCACACACCTCCATTCTGACATCACACACCTACATTCTATGACTTCACACACTTCCATTCTATGACTTCACACACCTCCATTCTGTGACTTCACTCACCTCCATTGTGAGTTCACACACCTCCATTCTGTGACTTCACACACCTCCATTCTGTGACTTCACACACCTCCATTCTGAGTTTACACACCTCCATTCTATGACTTCACCCACTTCCATTCTGTGACTTCAAAAACCACCATTCTATGACTTCACACATTTCCATTGTGACTTCACACACCTCCATTCTATGAGTTCACACAGCTCCATTCTGACTTCACACACCTCCATTCTATGACTTCGTACACCTCTATTCTGACTTCACACCCCTCCATTCTGTGACTTCACATACCTCCATTCTTTGACTTCAGACCCCTCCATTCTGTGACTTCACATACCTCCATTCTTTGACTTCACTCCCCTCCATTCTGTGCCTTCACACACCTCCACTCTGTGACTTTATACACATCCATTCTGTGACTTCACACACCTCCCTTCTGTGACTTCACACACCTCCATTCTATGACTTCCCACACCTCCATTCTAAGTCTTCACACACCTCCATTCTATGACTTCACACACCTCCATTCTATGCCTTCACACACCTCCATTCTGTGACTTCGCACACCTCCATTCTATGACATCACACACCTCTATTCTGTGACTTCACACACCTCCATTCTATGACTTCACACACCTCCAATCTATGACTTCAGAAACCTACATTGTTACTTCACACACCTCCATTCTATGAGTTCACACACCTGCATTGTGACTTCACACCTCCATTATCTGACTTCATACACCTCCATTCTGACTTCACACACCTCCATTCTGACTTCACACACCTCCATTCTATGACATCACACACATCCATTCTATGACTTTACACACCTCCTTTCTGAGTTCACACACATCCATTCTGTGACTTCACACACCTCCATTGTGACTTCATATACCTCCATTCTCTGAGTTCACACACCTCCATTCTGACTTCACACACTTCAATTCTATGACTTCACACAGCTCCATTCTCACTTCACACTCCTCCATTCTATGACTTCGCACACCTCTGTTCTGACTTCACACACCTGCATTCTGTGACTTCACACACCTCCATTCTATGACTTCACACACCTCCATTCTGTGACTTCACACACCTCCACTCTGTGACTTTACACACCTCCATTCTGTGACTTCACACACCTCCATTCTGTGATTTCACACACAATCCATTCTATGAGTTCACAAACCTCCCTTCTGTGAATTCACACAGCTCCATTCTGTGACTTCACACACCTCCATTCTGTGACTTCACACACCTCCATTCTATGACTTCACATACCTCCATCTGTGACTTCACACACCTCCAATCTATGACTTCACACTCCTCCATTCTATGAGTTCACACACCTCCTTTTTGTGACTTCACACACCTCCATTCTATGACTTCACACACCTCCATTCTATGACTTCACACACCTCCATTCTCTGACTTCAAAAACCAACATTCTATGACTTCAAACACCTCCATTCTATGACTTCACACACCTCCATTCTGAGACTTCACACACCTCCGTTCTGTGACTTTACACACCTCCACTCTGTGACTACATACACTTCCATTCTGTGATTTCACACACCTCCATTCTTTGACTTCACACACCTCCATTCTATGAATTCACACACCTCCATTATCACTTCACACAACTCTATTCTGTGACTTCACACACCTGCCTTCTGTGACTTCACACACCTCCATTCTATGACTTCACACCTCCATTCTATGGCTTCACACCTCCATTCTATGACTTCACACACCTTGATTCTCTGACTTCACATACCTCCATTCTACGATTTCACACACCTCCATTCTGTGACTTCACACATCTAAATTCTATGATTTCACACACCTCCATTCTGAGTTCACACACCTCCATTCTGTGACTTCACAATCCTCCATTATATGACTTCACACATCTCCATTTTGTGACTTCACACACCTCCATTCTATCACTTCACACACCTCCATTCTATCACTTCACACACCTGCATTGTGACTTCACACACCTACGTTCTATCAGTTCACACACCTACATTGTGACTTTACAAACCTCCATTCTCTGAATTCACACACCTCCATTCTGAATTCACACACCTCCATTCTGACTTCACACACCTCAATTCTGTGACTTCACACACATCCATTCTATGACTTCACATACCTCATTTCTGAGTTGACACACCTCCATTCTGTGACTTCACATACCTCCAATCTGACTTCACACACCTCCATTTATGACTTCACACACCTCCATTCTGTGACTTCAAAAACCACCATTCTATGACTTCGCACATCTCCAGTGTGACTTCACACACCTCCATTCTGTGAGTTCACACAGCTCCATTCTGACTTCACACACCTCCATTCTATGACTTCGCAAACCTCTATTCTGACTTCACACCTCTCCATTCTGTGACTTCACATACCTCCATTCTTTGACTTCACACCCCTCCACTCTGTGCCTTCACACACCTTAAATCTGAGTTCACACACCTCCATACTGTGACTTCACACACCTCCATTCTGTGACTTCACTCACCTCCATTCTATGACTTCACACACCTCCATTCTATGACTTCACACACCTCCATTTTATGCCTTCACACACCTCCATTCTGTGACTTCACACACCTCCATTCTATGACTTCACACACCTCCATTCTATGACTTCAGAAACCTACATTGTTACTTCACACACCTCCATTCTGTGACTTCACACACCTCCATTTTTTGCCTTCACACACCTCCATTTTGACTACACACACCTCCATTCTATGTCTTCACACACCTTCATTCTTACTGCAGAAATCTCCATTCTATGACTTCACAAACCTCCCTTCTGTGAATTCACACACCTCCATTCTGTTACTTCACACACCTCCATTCTATGACTTCACACACCTCCATTCTATGACTTCACACACCTCCATTCTGCCTTCACAGACTTCCATTTGACTTCAAACACCTCATTTCTGTGACTTCACACACCTCCATTCTATGATTTCCCACACCTCCATTCTATGACTTCAAACACCTCCATTCTATGACTTCACACACCTCCTTTCTGAGTTGACACACCTCCATTCTGTGATTTCACACACCTCCAATTTGACTTCACACAACCCCATTCTATGACTTCACACAGCCTCATTGTGAATTCACACACTCCATTCTATGAGTTCACACACCTCCATTCTGACTTCACACACCTCCATTCTGTGACTTCACACACCTCCTTTCTGTGACTTCACACACCTCCATACCATGACTTCCAAACATCTTCAATCTATGACTTCACACACCTCCATTCTATGACTTCACACACTTCCAGTCTATGACTTCACACACCTCCATTCTATGAATTCACACACCTCCATTCTATGGCTTCACAAACCTGCATTCTGACTTCACACACCTCCATTCCATGACTTCACACAACTGTATTCTGTGACTTCACACACCTGCCTTCTGTGACTTCACACACCTCCATTCTATGACTTCACACACAACTCCATTCTGTGACTTCACACACCTCCACTCTGTGACTTTACACACCTCTATTCTGTGATTCCCACACCTCCATTCTATGATTTCACACACAATCCATTCTATGACTTAACAAACCTCCATTCTTTGATTTCACACAACTCCATTCTATGACTTCACACTCCTCCATTGTGACTTCACACAACTCCATTCTGTGACTTCACACACCTCCTTTCTGTGACTTCACACACCTCCATTCTATGACTTCACACACCTGCATTCTATGACTTCACACACCTCCATTCTGTAACTTTACACACTTCCAATATTTGACTTCACAAACCTCCATTCCATGACTTCATACACCTCCATTCTGTGACTTCACACACCTCCATTCTGTGACTTCACACACCTCCATTTTGACTTCACACACCTCCATTCTTTGACTTCACACACCTCCATTTTGACTTCACACACTTCCATTCTGTGAATTCACACACCTCCATTCTGTGACTTCACACACCTCCATTGTTTGACTACACACAACTCCATTCTTTGACTTCACACACCTCCATTCCATGACATCACACACCTCCATTCTATGAGCTCACATACCTCCATTTTATGAGTTCACACACCTCAATTTTGACTTCACACACCTCCATTCAATGACTTCACACACGTTCATTCTTACTTCAGAAACATCCATTCTATGACTTCACACTCCTCCATTCTGTGACTTCACACACCTCCATTCTCTGACTTCACACACCTTCATTCTGTGACTTCACACACCTCCACTCTGTGACTTTACACACCTCCATTCTGTGTCTTCACACACCTCCATCCTGTGAATTCACACACCTCCATTCTATGACTTCACACACCTCCATTCTATGACTTCACACACCTCCATTCTATGACTTCACACACTTCTATTCTGTGACTAGACACACCTCCATTGTATGACTTCACACACCTCCATTCTATGACTTCACACATCTGCATTCTGACTTCACACACCTCCATTCTATGACTTCACACCTCCATTCTCTCACTTCACACATCTCCATTCTGACTTCACACACATCCAATCTATGACTTCACACATCTCCCTTCTATGACTTCACACACCTCCATTCTGTAACTTCACACAATTCCAATGTTTGACTTCAGAAACCTCCATTCCATGACTTCATACACATCCATTCTATGACCTCACACAACTCCTTTCTTTGATTTCACAAAATTCCATTTTGATTTCACACACCTCCACTCTGTGACTTCACACACCTCCATTTGTGACTTCACACATCACAATTTTGACTTCACACACCTCTATTCTGTGACTTCACACACCTCCATTCTGAGTTAACACACCTCCATTTGTGACTTCACACACCTCCATTCTGACTTCACACACCTCCATTCTATGACTTCACACACTTCCATTCTATGACTTCACACACCTCCATTCTGTGACATCACACCCCTCCACTCTGAGTTTACACACCTCCATTCTGTGTCTTCACACACCTCCATTCTGTGACTTCACACACCTCGTTATATGACTTCACACACCTCCATTCTGTGACCTCACACACCTCAAATCTGAGTTCACACGCCTCCATAGTGTGACTTCACACACCTCCATTCTGTGACTTGACATACCTCCATTCTATGACTTCACACACCTCCATTCTATGACTTCACACACCTCAATTCTATGCCTTTACAAACCTCCATTCTGTGACTTCACACACCTCCATTCTGTGACATCACACACCTCCATTCTGTGACTTCACACACCTCCATTCTATGACTTCACACACCTCCATTCTATGACTTCAGAAACCTACATTGTGACTTCACACACCTCCATTCTATGAGTTCACACACCTGCATTGTGACTTCACACACCTCCATTCTCTGACTTCACACACCTCCATTCTGTGACTTGACATACCTCCATTCTTTGACTTCACACACCTCCATTCTACGATTTCACACACCTCCATTCTGACATCACACACCTACATTCTATGACTTCACACACTTCCATTCTATGACTTCACACACCTCCATTCTGTGACTTCACTCACCTCCATTGTGAGTTCACACACCTCCATTCTGTGACTTCACACACCTCCATTCTGTGACTTCACACACCTCCATTCTGAGTTTACACACCTCCATTCTATGACTTCACCCACTTCCATTCTGTGACTTCAAAAACCACCATTCTATGACTTCACACATTTCCATTGTGACTTCACACACCTCCATTCTATGAGTTCACACAGCTCCATTCTGACTTCACACACCTCCATTCTATGACTTCGTACACCTCTATTCTGACTTCACACCCCTCCATTCTGTGACTTCACATACCTCCATTCTTTGACTTCAGACCCCTCCATTCTGTGACTTCACATACCTCCATTCTTTGACTTCACTCCCCTCCATTCTGTGCCTTCACACACCTCCACTCTGTGACTTTATACACATCCATTCTGTGACTTCACACACCTCCCTTCTGTGACTTCACACACCTCCATTCTATGACTTCCCACACCTCCATTCTAAGTCTTCACACACCTCCATTCTATGACTTCACACACTTCCATTGTTTGACATCATACACCTCCATTTTTTGACTTCACACACCTCCGTTCCATGAATTCACACACCTCCAGTCTATGAGTTCACACACCTCCATTCTATGAGTTCACACACCTTCATTCTTACTTCAGCAACATCCATTCTATGACTTCAGACACCTCCATTCTATGACTTCACACACCTTCATTCTTACTTCAGCAACATCCATTCTATGACTTCACACACCTCCATTCTATGACTTCACAAACCTCCATTCTGTGACTTCACACACCTCCATTCTGGGTTCACACACCTCCATTCTGTGACTTCACACACCTCGATTCTGACTTCACACACCTCCATTCTATGACTTCACACACTTCCATTCTATGACTTCACACACCTCCATTCTGTGACTTCACATACCTCCACTCTGAGTTCACACACCTCCATTCTGTGTATTCACACACCTCCATTCTGTGACTTCACACACCTACTTCTATGACTTCACACACCTCCATTCTGTGACTTCACACACCTCAAATCTGAGTTCACACACCTCCATACTGTGACTTCACAAACCTCTATTCTGTGACTTCACACACCTCCATTCTATGACTTCACACACCTCCATTCTATGCCTTCACACACGTCCATTCTGTGACTTCGCACACCTCCATTCTATGACATCACACACCTGCATTCTGTGACTTCACACACCTCCATTCTATGACTTCACACACCTCCAATCTATGACTTCAGAAACCTACATTGTTACTTCACACACCTCCATTCTATGAGTTCACACACCTGCATTGTGACTTCACACACCTCCATTATCTGACTTCACACACCTCCATTCTGACTTCACACACCTCCATTCTGACTGTACACACCTCCATTCTATGACATCACACACCTCCATTCTATGACTTTACACACCTCCTTTCTGAGTTCACACACATCCATTCTGTGACTTCACACACCTCCATTGTGACTTCGTATACCTCCATTTTCTGAGTTCACACACCTCCATTCTGACTTCACACAGCTCCATTCTCACTTCACACTCCTCCATTCTATGACTTCGCACACCTCTGTTCTGACTTCACACACCTGCATTCTGTGACTTCACACACCTCCATTCTATAACTTCACAAACCTCCATTCTGTGACTTCACACACCTCCACTCTGTGACTTTACACACCTCCATTCTGTGACTTCACACACCTCCATTCTGTGATATCACACACAATCCATTCTATGACTTCACAAACCTCCCTCCTGTGAATTCACACACCTCAATTCTGTGACTTCACACACCTCCATTCTATGACTTCACACACCTACATTGTGACTTCACACACACCTCCATTCTGTGACTTCACACACCTCCAATATATGACTTCACACACCTACATTTTGTGACTTCACACACCTCCATTCTATGACTTCACACACCTGCATTGTGACTTCACACACCTCCATTCTCTGACTTCACACACCTCCATTCTGAATTCACACATCTCCATTCTGACTTCACACACCTCAATTCTGTGACTTCACACACCTCCATTCTATGAATTCACATACCTCATTTCTGAGTTGACACACCTCCATTCTGTGACTTCACATACCTCCAATCTGACTTCACACACCTCCATTCTATGACTTCACACACCTTCATTCTGTGACTTCAAAAACCACCATTCTATGACTTCACACATCTCCATTGTGACTTCACACAACTCCATTCTATGAGTTCACACAGCTCCATTCTGACTGGACACACCTCCATTATGTGACTTCACATACCTCCAATCTGACTTCACACACCTCCATTCTATGACTTCACACACCTCCATTCTGTGACATAAAAAAACACCATTCTATGACTTCACACATCTCCATTGTGACTTCACACACCTCCATTCTATGAGTTCACGCAGCTCCATTCTGACTTCACACACCTCCATTCTGTGACTTCACACACCTCCATTCTATGACTTCACACACCTCCAATCTATGACTTCAGAAACCTACATTGTTACTTCACACACCTTCATTCTATGAGTTCACACACCTGCATTGTGACTTCACACCTCCATTATCTGACTTCATACACCTCCATTCTGACTTCACACACCTCCATTCTGACTTCACACACCTCCATTCTATGACATCACACACATCCATTCTATGACTTTACACACCTCCTTTCTGAGTTCACACACATACATTCTGTGACTTCACACACCTCCATTGTGACTTCATATACCTCCATTCTCTGAGTTCACACACCTCCATTCTGACTTCACACACTTCAATTCTATGACTTCACACAGCTCCATTCTCACTTCACACTCCTCCATTCTATGACTTCGCACACCTCTGTTCTGACTTCACACACCTGCATTCTGTGACTTCACACACCTCCATTCTATGACTTCACACACCTCCATTCTGTGACTTCACACACCTCCACTCTGTGACTTTACACACCTCCATTCTGTGACTTCACACACCTCCATTCTGTGATTTCACACACAATCCATTCTATGAGTTCACAAACCTCCCTTCTGTGAATTCACACAGCTCCATTCTGTGACTTCACACACCTCCATTCTGTGACTTCACACACCTCCATTTTGACTTCACACACCTCCATTCTTTGACTTCACACACCTCCATTTTGACTTCACACACTTCCATTCTGTGAATTCACACACCTCCATTCTGTGACTTCACACACCTCCATTCCATGACATCACACACCTCCATTCTATGAGCTCACATACCTCCATTTTATGAGTTCACACACCTCAATTTTGACTTCACACACCTCCATTCAATGACTTCACACACGTTCATTCTTACTTCAGAAACATCCATTCTATGACTTCACACTCCTCCATTCTGTGACTTCACACACCTCCATTCTCTGATTTCACACACCTTCATTCTGTGACTTCACACACCTCCACTCTGTGACTTTACACACCTCCATTCTGTGTCTTCACACACCTCCATCCTGTGAATTCACACACCTCCATTCTATGACTTCACACACCTCCATTCTATGACTTCACACACCTCCATTCTATGACTTCACACACTTCTATTCTGTGACTAGACACACCTCCATTGTATGACTTCACACACCTCCATTCTATGACTTCACACATCTGCATTCTGACTTCACACACCTCCATTCTATGACTTCACACCTCCATTCTCTCACTTCACACATCTCCATTCTGACTTCACACACATCCAATCTATGACTTCACACATCTCCCTTCTATGACTTCACACACCTCCATTCTGTAACTTCACACAATTCCAATGTTTGACTTCAGAAACCTCCATTCCATGACTTCATACACATCCATTCTATGACCTCACACAACTCCTTTCTTTGATTTCACAAAATTCCATTTTGATTTCACACACCTCCACTCTGTGACTTCACACACCTCCATTTGTGACTTCACACATCACAATTTTGACTTCACACACCTCCATTCTGTGACTTCACACACCTCCATTCTGAGTTAACACACCTCCATTTGTGACTTCACACACCTCCATTCTGACTTCACACACCTCCATTCTATGACTTCACACACTTCCATTCTATGACTTCACACACCTCCATTCTGTGACATCACACCCCTCCACTCTGAGTTTACACACCTCCATTCTGTGTCTTCACACACCTCCATTCTGTGACTTCACACACCTCGTTATATGACTTCACACACCTCCATTCTGTGACCTCACACACCTCAAATCTGAGTTCACACGCCTCCATAGTGTGACTTCACACACCTCCATTCTGTGACTTGACATACCTCCATTCTATGACTTCACACACCTCCATTCTATGACTTCACACACCTCAATTCTATGCCTTTACAAACCTCCATTCTGTGACTTCACACACCTCCATTCTGTGACATCACACACCTCCATTCTGTGACTTCACACACCTCCATTCTATGACTTCACACACCTCCATTCTATGACTTCAGAAACCTACATTGTGACTTCACACACCTCCATTCTATGAGTTCACACACCTGCATTGTGACTTCACACACCTCCATTCTCTGACTTCACACACCTCCATTCTGTGACTTGACATACCTCCATTCTTTGACTTCACACACCTCCATTCTACGATTTCACACACCTCCATTCTGACATCACACACCTACATTCTATGACTTCACACACTTCCATTCTATGACTTCACACACCTCCATTCTGTGACTTCACTCACCTCCATTGTGAGTTCACACACCTCCATTCTGTGACTTCACACACCTCCATTCTGTGACTTCACACACCTCCATTCTGAGTTTACACACCTCCGTTCTATGACTTCACCCACTTCCATTCTGTGACTTCAAAAACCACCATTCTATGACTTCACACATTTCCATTGTGACTTCACACACCTCCATTCTATGAGTTCACACAGCTCCATTCTGACTTCACACACCTCCATTCTATGACTTCGTACACCTCTATTCTGACTTCACACCCCTCCATTCTGTGACTTCACATACCTCCATTCTTTGACTTCAGACCCCTCCATTCTGTGACTTCACATACCTCCATTCTTTGACTTCACTCCCCTCCATTCTGTGCCTTCACACACCTCCACTCTGTGACTTTATACACATCCATTCTGTGACTTCACACACCTCCCTTCTGTGACTTCACACACCTCCATTCTATGACTTCCCACACCTCCATTCTAAGTCTTCACACACCTCCATTCTATGACTTCACACACTTCCATTGTTTGACATCATACACCTCCATTTTTTGACTTCACACACCTCCGTTCCATGAATTCACACACCTCCATTCTATGAGTTCACACACCTCCATTCTATGAGTTCACACACCTTCATTCTTACTTCAGCAACATCCATTCTATGACTTCAGACACCTCCATTCTATGACTTCACACACCTTCATTCTTACTTCAGCAACATCCATTCTATGACTTCACACACCTCCATTCTATGACTTCACAAACCTCCATTCTGTGACTTCACACACCTCCATTCTGGGTTCACACACCTCCATTCTGTGACTTCACACACCTCGATTCTGACTTCACACACCTCCATTCTATGACTTCACACACTTCCATTCTATGACTTCACACACCTCCATTCTGTGACTTCACATACCTCCACTCTGAGTTCACACACCTCCATTCTGTGTATTCACACACCTCCATTCTGTGACTTCACACACCTACTTCTATGACTTCACACACCTCCATTCTGTGACTTCACACACCTCAAATCTGAGTTCACACACCTCCATACTGTGACTTCACAAACCTCTATTCTGTGACTTCACACACCTCCATTCTATGACTTCACACACCTCCATTCTATGCCTTCACACACGTCCATTCTGTGACTTCGCACACCTCCATTCTATGACATCACACACCTGCATTCTGTGACTTCACACACCTCCATTCTATGACTTCACACACCTCCAATCTATGACTTCAGAAACCTACATTGTTACTTCACACACCTCCATTCTATGAGTTCACACACCTGCATTGTGACTTCACACACCTCCATTATCTGACTTCACACACCTCCATTCTGACTTCACACACCTCCATTCTGACTGTACACACCTCCATTCTATGACATCACACACCTCCATTCTATGACTTTACACACCTCCTTTCTGAGTTCACACACATCCATTCTGTGACTTCACACACCTCCATTGTGACTTCGTATACCTCCATTTTCTGAGTTCACACACCTCCATTCTGACTTCACACAGCTCCATTCTCACTTCACACTCCTCCATTCTATGACTTCGCACACCTCTGTTCTGACTTCACACACCTGCATTCTGTGACTTCACACACCTCCATTCTATAACTTCACAAACCTCCATTCTGTGACTTCACACACCTCCACTCTGTGACTTTACACACCTCCATTCTGTGACTTCACACACCTCCATTCTGTGATTTCACACACAATCCATTCTATGACTTCACAAACCTCCCTCCTGTGAATTCACACACCTCAATTCTGTGACTTCACACACCTCCATTCTATGACTTCACACACCTACATTGTGACTTCACACACACCTCCATTCTGTGACTTCACACACCTCCAATATATGACTTCACACACCTACATTTTGTGACTTCACACACCTCCATTCTATGACTTCACACACCTGCATTGTGACTTCACACACCTCCATTCTCTGACTTCACACACCTCCATTCTGAATTCACACATCTCCATTCTGACTTCACACACCTCAATTCTGTGACTTCACACACCTCCATTCTATGAATTCACATACCTCATTTCTGAGTTGACACACCTCCATTCTGTGACTTCACATACCTCCAATCTGACTTCACACACCTCCATTCTATGACTTCACACACCTTCATTCTGTGACTTCAAAAACCACCATTCTATGACTTCACACATCTCCATTGTGACTTCACACAACTCCATTCTATGAGTTCACACAGCTCCATTCTGACTTGACACACTTCCATTCTGTGACTTCACATACCTCCAATCTGACTTCACACACCTCCATTCTATGACTTCACACACCTCCATTCTGTGACATAAAAAAACACCATTCTATGACTTCACACATCTCCATTGTGACTTCACACACCTCCATTCTATGAGTTCACGCAGCTCCATTCTGACTTCACACACCTCCATTCTGTGACTTCACACACCTCCATTCTATGACTTCACACACCTCCAATCTATGACTTCAGAAACCTACATTGCTACTTCACACACCTTCATTCTATGAGTTCACACACCTGCATTGTGACTTCACACCTCCATTATCTGACTTCATACACCTCCATTCTGACTTCACACACCTCCATTCTGACTTCACACACCTCCATTCTATGACATCACACACATCCATTCTATGACTTTACACACCTCCTTTCTGAGTTCACACACATACATTCTGTGACTTCACACACCTCCATTGTGACTTCATATACCTCCATTCTCTGAGTTCACACACCTCCATTCTGACTTCACACACTTCAATTCTATGACTTCACACAGCTCCATTCTCACTTCACACTCCTCCATTCTATGACTTCGCACACCTCTGTTCTGACTTCACACACCTGCATTCTGTGACTTCACACACCTCCATTCTATGACTTCACTCCCCTCCATTCTGTGCCTTCACACACCTCCACTCTGTGACTTTATACACATCCATTCTGTGACTTCACACACCTCCCTTCTGTGACTTCACACACCTCCATTCTATGACTTCCCACACCTCCATTCTAAGTCTTCACACACCTCCATTCTATGACTTCACACACTTCCATTGTTTGACATCATACACCTCCATTTTTTGACTTCACACACCTCCGTTCCATGAATTCACACACCTCCATTCTATGAGTTCACACACCTCCATTCTATGAGTTCACACACCTTCATTCTTACTTCAGCAACATCCATTCTATGACTTCAGACACCTCCATTCTATGACTTCACACACCTTCATTCTTACTTCAGCAACATCCATTCTATGACTTCACACACCTCCATTCTATGACTTCACAAACCTCCATTCTGTGACTTCACACACCTCCATTCTGGGTTCACACACCTCCATTCTGTGACTTCACACACCTCGATTCTGACTTCACACACCTCCATTCTATGACTTCACACACTTCCATTCTATGACTTCACACACCTCCATTCTGTGACTTCACATACCTCCACTCTGAGTTCACACACCTCCATTCTGTGTATTCACACACCTCCATTCTGTGACTTCACACACCTACTTCTATGACTTCACACACCTCCATTCTGTGACTTCACACACCTCAAATCTGAGTTCACACACCTCCATACTGTGACTTCACAAACCTCTATTCTGTGACTTCACACACCTCCATTCTATGACTTCACACACCTCCATTCTATGCCTTCACACACGTCCATTCTGTGACTTCGCACACCTCCATTCTATGACATCACACACCTGCATTCTGTGACTTCACACACCTCCATTCTATGACTTCACACACCTCCAATCTATGACTTCAGAAACCTACATTGTTACTTCACACACCTCCATTCTATGAGTTCACACACCTGCATTGTGACTTCACACACCTCCATTATCTGACTTCACACACCTCCATTCTGACTTCACACACCTCCATTCTGACTGTACACACCTCCATTCTATGACATCACACACCTCCATTCTATGACTTTACACACCTCCTTTCTGAGTTCACACACATCCATTCTGTGACTTCACACACCTCCATTGTGACTTCGTATACCTCCATTTTCTGAGTTCACACACCTCCATTCTGACTTCACACAGCTCCATTCTCACTTCACACTCCTCCATTCTATGACTTCGCACACCTCTGTTCTGACTTCACACACCTGCATTCTGTGACTTCACACACCTCCATTCTATAACTTCACAAACCTCCATTCTGTGACTTCACACACCTCCACTCTGTGACTTTACACACCTCCATTCTGTGACTTCACACACCTCCATTCTGTGATTTCACACACAATCCATTCTATGACTTCACAAACCTCCCTCCTGTGAATTCACACACCTCAATTCTGTGACTTCACACACCTCCATTCTATGACTTCACACACCTACATTGTGACTTCACACACACCTCCATTCTGTGACTTCACACACCTCCAATATATGACTTCACACACCTACATTTTGTGACTTCACACACCTCCATTCTATGACTTCACACACCTGCATTGTGACTTCACACACCTCCATTCTCTGACTTCACACACCTCCATTCTGAATTCACACATCTCCATTCTGACTTCACACACCTCAATTCTGTGACTTCACACACCTCCATTCTATGAATTCACATACCTCATTTCTGAGTTGACACACCTCCATTCTGTGACTTCACATACCTCCAATCTGACTTCACACACCTCCATTCTATGACTTCACACACCTTCATTCTGTGACTTCAAAAACCACCATTCTATGACTTCACACATCTCCATTGTGACTTCACACAACTCCATTCTATGAGTTCACACAGCTCCATTCTGACTTGACACACTTCCATTCTGTGACTTCACATACCTCCAATCTGACTTCACACACCTCCATTCTATGACTTCACACACCTCCATTCTGTGACATAAAAAAACACCATTCTATGACTTCACACATCTCCATTGTGACTTCACACACCTCCATTCTATGAGTTCACGCAGCTCCATTCTGACTTCACACACCTCCATTCTGTGACTTCACACACCTCCATTCTATGACTTCACACACCTCCAATCTATGACTTCAGAAACCTACATTGCTACTTCACACACCTTCATTCTATGAGTTCACACACCTGCATTGTGACTTCACACCTCCATTATCTGACTTCATACACCTCCATTCTGACTTCACACACCTCCATTCTGACTTCACACACCTCCATTCTATGACATCACACACATCCATTCTATGACTTTACACACCTCCTTTCTGAGTTCACACACATACATTCTGTGACTTCACACACCTCCATTGTGACTTCATATACCTCCATTCTCTGAGTTCACACACCTCCATTCTGACTTCACACACTTCAATTCTATGACTTCACACAGCTCCATTCTCACTTCACACTCCTCCATTCTATGACTTCGCACACCTCTGTTCTGACTTCACACACCTGCATTCTGTGACTTCACACACCTCCATTCTATGACTTCACACACCTCCATTCTGTGACTTCACACACCTCCACTCTGTGACTTTACACACCTCCATTCTGTGACTTCACACACCTCCATTCTGTGATTTCACACACAATCCATTCTATGAGTTCACAAACCTCCCTTCTGTGAATTCACACAGCTCCATTCTGTGACTTCACACACCTCCATTCTGTGACTTCACACACCTCCATTTTGACTTCACACACCTCCATTCTTTGACTTCACACACCTCCATTTTGACTTCACACACTTCCATTCTGTGAATTCACACACCTCCATTCTGTGACTTCACACACCTCCATTGTTTGACTACACACAACTCCATTCTTTGACTTCACACACCTCCATTCCATGACATCACACACCTCCATTCTATGAGCTCACATACCTCCATTTTATGAGTTCACACACCTCAATTTTGACTTCACACACCTCCATTCAATGACTTCACACACGTTCATTCTTACTTCAGAAACATCCATTCTATGACTTCACACTCCTCCATTCTGTGACTTCACACACCTCCATTCTCTGACTTCACACACCTTCATTCTGTGACTTCACACACCTCCACTCTGTGACTTTACACACCTCCATTCTGTGTCTTCACACACCTCCATCCTGTGAATTCACACACCTCCATTCTATGACTTCACACACCTCCATTCTATGACTTCACACACCTCCATTCTATGACTTCACACACTTCTATTCTGTGACTAGACACACCTCCATTGTATGACTTCACACACCTCCATTCTATGACTTCACACATCTGCATTCTGACTTCACACACCTCCATCCTATGACTTCACACCTCCATTCTCTCACTTCACACATCTCCATTCTGACTTCACACACATCCAATCTATGACTTCACACATCTCCCTTCTATGACTTCACACACCTCCATTCTGTAACTTCACACAATTCCAATGTTTGACTTCAGAAACCTCCATTCCATGACTTCATACACATCCATTCTATGACCTCACACAACTCCTTTCTTTGATTTCACAAAATTCCATTTTGATTTCACACACCTCCACTCTGTGACTTCACACACCTCCATTTGTGACTTCACACATCACAATTTTGACTTCACACACCTCCATTCTGTGACTTCACACACCTCCATTCTGAGTTAACACACCTCCATTTGTGACTTCACACACCTCCATTCTGACTTCACACACCTCCATTCTATGACTTCACACACTTCCATTCTATGACTTCACACACCTCCATTCTGTGACATCACACCCCTCCACTCTGAGTTTACACACCTCCATTCTGTGTCTTCACACACCTCCATTCTGTGACTTCACACACCTCGTTATATGACTTCACACACCTCCATTCTGTGACCTCACACACCTCAAATCTGAGTTCACACGCCTCCATAGTGTGACTTCACACACCTCCATTCTGTGACTTGACATACCTCCATTCTATGACTTCACACACCTCCATTCTACGATTTCACACACCTCCATTCTGACATCACACACCTACATTCTATGACTTCACACACTTCCATTCTATGACTTCACACACCTCCATTCTGTGACTTCACTCACCTCCATTGTGAGTTCACACACCTCCATTCTGTGACTTCACACACCTCCATTCTGTGACTTCACACACCTCCATTCTGAGTTTACACACCTCCATTCTATGACTTCACCCACTTCCATTCTGTGACTTCAAAAACCACCATTCTATGACTTCACACATTTCCATTGTGACTTCACACACCTCCATTCTATGAGTTCACACAGCTCCATTCTGACTTCACACACCTCCATTCTATGACTTCGTACACCTCTATTCTGACTTCACACCCCTCCATTCTGTGACTTCACATACCTCCATTCTTTGACTTCAGACCCCTCCATTCTGTGACTTCACATACCTCCATTCTTTGACTTCACTCCCCTCCATTCTGTGCCTTCACACACCTCCACTCTGTGACTTTATACACATCCATTCTGTGACTTCACACACCTCCCTTCTGTGACTTCACACACCTCCATTCTATGACTTCCCACACCTCCATTCTAAGTCTTCACACACCTCCATTCTATGACTTCACACACTTCCATTGTTTGACCTCATACACCTCCATTTT
This sequence comes from Megascapheus bottae, assembly GCA_024803745.1. NCBI lineage: Eukaryota > Metazoa > Chordata > Mammalia > Rodentia > Geomyidae > Megascapheus > Megascapheus bottae. The sequence goes on along the minus strand of JANJXV010001168.1, from coordinate 4,104 downwards.
TTGACTTCACACACCTCCGTTCCATGAATTCACACACCTCCATTCTATGAGTTCACACACCTCCATTCTATGAGTTCACACACCTTCATTCTTACTTCAGCAACATCCATTCTATGACTTCAGACACCTCCATTCTATGACTTCACACACCTTCATTCTTACTTCAGCAACATCCATTCTATGACTTCACACACCTCCATTCTATGACTTCACAAACCTCCATTCTGTGACTTCACACACCTCCATTCTGGGTTCACACACCTCCATTCTGTGACTTCACACACCTCGATTCTGACTTCACACACCTCCATTCTATGACTTCACACACTTCCATTCTATGACTTCACACACCTCCATTCTGTGACTTCACATACCTCCACTCTGAGTTCACACACCTCCATTCTGTGTATTCACACACCTCCATTCTGTGACTTCACACACCTATTTCTATGACTTCACACACCTCCATTCTGTGACTTCACACACCTCAAATCTGAGTTCACACACCTCCATACTGTGACTTCACAAACCTCTATTCTGTGACTTCACACACCTCCATTCTATGACTTCACACACCTCCATTCTATGCCTTCACACACGTCCATTCTGTGACTTCGCACACCTCCATTCTATGACATCACACACCTGCATTCTGTGACTTCACACACCTCCATTCTATGACTTCACACACCTCCAATCTATGACTTCAGAAACCTACATTGTTACTTCACACACCTCCATTCTATGAGTTCACACACCTGCATTGTGACTTCACACACCTCCATTATCTGACTTCACACACCTCCATTCTGACTTCACACACCTCCATTCTGACTGTACACACCTCCATTCTATGACATCACACACCTCCATTCTATGACTTTACACACCTCCTTTCTGAGTTCACACACATCCATTCTGTGACTTCACACACCTCCATTGTGACTTCGTATACCTCCATTTTCTGAGTTCACACACCTCCATTCTGACTTCACACAGCTCCATTCTCACTTCACACTCCTCCATTCTATGACTTCGCACACCTCTGTTCTGACTTCACACACCTGCATTCTGTGACTTCACACACCTCCATTCTATAACTTCACAAACCTCCATTCTGTGACTTCACACACCTCCACTCTGTGACTTTACACACCTCCATTCTGTGACTTCACACACCTCCATTCTGTGATTTCACACACAATCCATTCTATGACTTCACAAACCTCCCTCCTGTGAATTCACACACCTCAATTCTGTGACTTCACACACCTCCATTCTATGACTTCACACACCTACATTGTGACTTCACACACACCTCCATTCTGTGACTTCACACACCTCCAATATATGACTTCACACACCTACATTTTGTGACTTCACACACCTCCATTCTATGACTTCACACACCTGCATTGTGACTTCACACACCTCCATTCTCTGACTTCACACACCTCCATTCTGAATTCACACATCTCCATTCTGACTTCACACACCTCAATTCTGTGACTTCACACACCTCCATTCTATGAATTCACATACCTCATTTCTGAGTTGACACACCTCCATTCTGTGACTTCACATACCTCCAATCTGACTTCACACACCTCCATTCTATGACTTCACACACCTTCATTCTGTGACTTCAAAAACCACCATTCTATGACTTCACACATCTCCATTGTGACTTCACACAACTCCATTCTATGAGTTCACACAGCTCCATTCTGACTTGACACACCTCCATTCTGTGACTTCACATACCTCCAATCTGACTTCACACACCTCCATTCTATGACTTCACACACCTCCATTCTGTGACATAAAAAAACACCATTCTATGACTTCACACATCTCCATTGTGACTTCACACACCTCCATTCTATGAGTTCACGCAGCTCCATTCTGACTTCACACACCTCCATTCTGTGACTTCACACACCTCCATTCTATGACTTCACACACCTCCAATCTATGACTTCAGAAACCTACATTGTTACTTCACACACCTTCATTCTATGAGTTCACACACCTGCATTGTGACTTCACACCTCCATTATCTGACTTCATACACCTCCATTCTGACTTCACACACCTCCATTCTGACTTCACACACCTCCATTCTATGACATCACACACATCCATTCTATGACTTTACACACCTCCTTTCTGAGTTCACACACATACATTCTGTGACTTCACACACCTCCATTGTGACTTCATATACCTCCATTCTCTGAGTTCACACACCTCCATTCTGACTTCACACACTTCAATTCTATGACTTCACACAGCTCCATTCTCACTTCACACTCCTCCATTCTATGACTTCGCACACCTCTGTTCTGACTTCACACACCTGCATTCTGTGACTTCACACACCTCCATTCTATGACTTCACACACCTCCATTCTGTGACTTCACACACCTCCACTCTGTGACTTTACACACCTCCATTCTGTGACTTCACACACCTCCATTCTGTGATTTCACACACAATCCATTCTATGAGTTCACAAACCTCCCTTCTGTGAATTCACACAGCTCCATTCTGTGACTTCACACACCTCCATTCTGTGACTTCACACACCTCCATTTTGACTTCACACACCTCCATTCTTTGACTTCACACACCTCCATTTTGACTTCACACACTTCCATTCTGTGAATTCACACACCTCCATTCTGTGACTTCACACACCTCCATTGTTTGACTACACACAACTCCATTCTTTGACTTCACACACCTCCATTCCATGACATCACACACCTCCATTCTATGAGCTCACATACCTCCATTTTATGAGTTCACACACCTCAATTTTGACTTCACACACCTCCATTCAATGACTTCACACACGTTCATTCTTACTTCAGAAACATCCATTCTATGACTTCACACTCCTCCATTCTGTGACTTCACACACCTCCATTCTCTGACTTCACACACCTTCATTCTGTGACTTCACACACCTCCACTCTGTGACTTTACACACCTCCATTCTGTGTCTTCACACACCTCCATCCTGTGAATTCACACACCTCCATTCTATGACTTCACACACCTCCATTCTATGACTTCACACACCTCCATTCTATGACTTCACACACTTCTATTCTGTGACTAGACACACCTCCATTGTATGACTTCACACACCTCCATTCTATGACTTCACACATCTGCATTCTGACTTCACACACCTCCATCCTATGACTTCACACCTCCATTCTCTCACTTCACACATCTCCATTCTGACTTCACACACATCCAATCTATGACTTCACACATCTCCCTTCTATGACTTCACACACCTCCATTCTGTAACTTCACACAATTCCAATGTTTGACTTCAGAAACCTCCATTCCATGACTTCATACACATCCATTCTATGACCTCACACAACTCCTTTCTTTGATTTCACAAAATTCCATTTTGATTTCACACACCTCCACTCTGTGACTTCACACACCTCCATTTGTGACTTCACACATCACAATTTTGACTTCACACACCTCCATTCTGTGACTTCACACACCTCCATTCTGAGTTAACACACCTCCATTTGTGACTTCACACACCTCCATTCTGACTTCACACACCTCCATTCTATGACTTCACACACTTCCATTCTATGACTTCACACACCTCCATTCTGTGACATCACACCCCTCCACTCTGAGTTTACACACCTCCATTCTGTGTCTTCACACACTTCCATTCTGTGACTTCACACACCTCGTTATATGACTTCACACACCTCCATTCTGTGACCTCACACACCTCAAATCTGAGATCACACGCCTCCATAGTGTGACTTCACACACCTCCATTCTGTGACTTGACATACCTCCATTCTATGACTTCACACACCTCCATTCTACGATTTCACACACCTCCATTCTGACATCACACACCTACATTCTATGACTTCACACACTTCCATTCTATGACTTCACACACCTCCATTCTGTGACTTCACTCACCTCCATTGTGAGTTCACACACCTCCATTCTGTGACTTCACACACCTCCATTCTGTGACTTCACACACCTCCATTCTGAGTTTACACACCTCCATTCTATGACTTCACCCACTTCCATTC